>VONZ01001655.1:0-112594 GCA_012976165.1 Labeo catla
TGGTGTCCAGGGTTCGCGCTAGGAAACCTACTGAAACTCAGAAGCGTAATCACCGTTAGGGGAAGCGCTTTAAAGCAAGCTCTACACCAACCAGAGAACTGAGTCAAGAGCTGGTATTCAAGACTCTAGCTGACACTGGCTCCATGCGTAAATTGTAAAATCTGGCAAATGTGTTAGGTGTAGCCCAACCTGCAGCTCTACAGATGTCTGTTAATGGGGCCCCATTTGCCAGGGCTGCCGAGGCAGCGACGCCCCTAGTCGAGTGGGCTCTTACCTCCAGAGGGCAGGGTAGGCCTCTGGCCTGGTAGGCCACCCGAATTGCGTCCACCAGCCAGTGGGAGATCCTCTGTTTGGAGACAGCCTTCCCCTTCTGCTGTCCCCCATAACAGACGAAGAGCTGTTCAGAACGTCTGAAGGGCTGAGTTCGTTCCAAGTAGATGCGCAGGGCACGGACTGGGCATAACAAGGTCAGGTTGGGGTCATCTTCCTGGGAAGAGATAGCTTGCAAAGTCACCACCTGGTCTCTGAAGGTAGTGGTGGGGACTTTGGGCACGTATCCAGGCCGGGGTCTCAGGACGACGTGAGAATCCGCTGGTCCGAATTCCAGGCACGAACTGTTGATGGAGAGGGCTTGGAGGTCTCCCACTCTCTTTACCGAGGCGAGCGCAGTCAGGAGAGCCGTCTTTAGGAGAGAGCATCGAGTTTGACTGACTGAAGAGGCTCGAAGGGACCCTGCTGTAGGCCCCGGAGAACCACAGCAAGGTCCCAAGAGGGGATAAGATGTGGCCGAGGAGGGTTCAGTCTCCGGGCTCCTCTCAGAAACCTGATTACCAAATCGTGGTTTCCCACCGACCTGCCACCCACCAGGTCATGATTAGCCGATATAGCGGCCACATGAACCTTAAGTGTCGAGGCAGATAGGTGCCTGTCCAGGCCCTCCGGGAGGAAGGATAACACTGATTCGATGCCGCAACTCCGTGGGTCCCTTAGCCGAGCAGAACACCAGTTCACAAACACGCGCCATTTAGAGTCATACAGCCGCCTGGTAGAGGGAGCTCTTGCCTGAATGAGTGTGTTCACCACTGAGGGTGGGAGATCTCTGAAGTCCTCCTGGTCGCGTCCAGGGGCCACAGGTGGAGGTTCCAGAGATCGGGGCGCGGGTGCCAAATTGTGCCCTTCCCCTGGGAAGGAGGTCCTTCCTCAGGGGAATGCGCCAGGGAGGAGCTGACGCCAGGAGAACCAGGTCCGAGAACCAGGTTCTGTTGGGCCAGAAGGGGGCTACCAAGAGGACCTGCTCCTTGTCCTCCCTGACTTTGCACAAAGTTTGTGCGATCAGACTCACTGGGGGAAACGCATACTTGAGCCGGTCCTTCGGCCAACTGTGTGCCAGTGCATCTATACCGAGGGGAGCCTCGGTCAGCCCGTACCACAACTGGCAGTGGGTGGATTCCGGTGAGGCGAAGAGATCCACTTGCGCCTGGCCGAATCGATCCCAAATCAGTTGAACCGACTGAGGGTGGAGCCTCCACTTGCCTCCGAGCGAAACCTGTCGTGACAGAGAATCGGCCACTCGATTGGCATCGCCCGGAATGTGAGTGGCCCGTAAGGACCTGAGTCTGTGTTGGCTCCAGAGCAGGAGGTGGCGGGCTAGTTGTGACATGCGAAAGGAACGTACACCGCCCTGGTGGTTGATGTAGGCTACTGTCGGCATGTTGTCCGACCTGACCAACACGTGCTTGTTCTGAATCATAGGCCAGAACCTCCTCAGAGCTAGAAGCACTGCCAACAACTCCAGACAATTGATGTGCCAATGCAGCCGGGGGCCTGCCCAGACCCCGGAAGCTGCCTGCCCGTTGCAGGTGGCACCCCAGCCTGTCCTGGAAGCGTCCGTGGTGACAACGACACGTCTGGACACCTGTTCCAAGGGCACTCCTGACCGAAGGAACACGATGTCCGTCCAAGGGCTGAGTGTCTGGCGGCACGATGGTGTGATGTTCACACGGAACGTGCCGTGGTGCCACGCCCTCCTGGGGACTCGGGTAAGGAGCCAATGCTGCAGCGGTCTCATGTGCATCAAACCCAACGGCGTGACCGCGGCTGAGGATGCCATGTGCCCTAGGAGCCTCTGAACCTGTTTTAGGGGGACCGCTGAGCCACACCTGAGCGTTGCCACGCATCTCAGAACTGACTGTGCACGCTCCGGGGAGAGACGTGCAGACATGCCGACCGAGTCCAGTTCTACACCGAGAAAAGAGATCCTCTGCGCCGGGGAGAGTTTGCTCTTTTCCCAGTTGACCAGAAGCCCCAAGCGAGCCAAATGGTTGAGAACCATGTCCCTGTGTACGCAAACCGTATCCAACGAGTGAGCCAGGATCAGCCAGTCGTCGAGATAGTTGAGAATGCGAATGCCCATTTCCCTGAGGGGGGAAAGGGCAGCCTCTGCTACCTTCGTAAAGACGCGGGGCGACAGGGAGAGGCCGAAGGGGAGAACCTTGTACTGATATGCCCGTCCTTCGAAGGCAAACCGTAGAACCGGCCTGTGTCTTGGAAGGATCGAGACATGAAAGTACGCGTCTTTCAGGTCTATCGCCACAAACCAATCCTGGAACCTGACGTACGTAAGAATGTGCTTGAAGGTCAGCATTTTGAACGGGAGCTTGAGTAGGGCCCGATTCAAAACCCTCAAATCCAGGATAGGTCTGAGCCCACCACCCCTCTTGGGTACAATGAAGTAGGGGCTGTAAAACCCTTTCTTCATTTCGGCTGAGGGGACAGTTTCTATAGCACCCTTCGCCAGAAGGACTGCGATCTCCGCCCGAAGAACCGCGGTGTTGGAGCCCTGGACCGAGGTAGTGAGAACACCGCAGAACTTGGGCGGACGACGTGCAAACTGGATAGCATAGCCAAGCCGAATGGTCTTGAGCAGCCAGCGGGAAGGATTGGGGAGATTCAGCCAATCCAGAAAGTTCTCCGCTAGGGGCCGCAGAGGAGTTACATTCGACGTACCAAGGGTGGGGAACCTTCGCTGGGAAAACAGCGTGTGGTCGGAGGTAAGAAGCCCCGAAGGCCACTGGCTGCTTTGCCCAGGGAGACCGAGCCGTGCGAGCTTAGCAGAGGATCCACCCGACAGGGGAGATCGTCTGACCAAGCCCGGTGTTCTAGAGCATGAGGGAGCACAGAAGGTGTGTGACCGCATGCCCTGAACGGAGGAGACAGCATCCGACCATCGAGCGGAGGGTCGGGGGTGCTGTGTAATATGCCCAGAGAAGGAGAAAATTGCTCTTTTGTTGACCAGTGGTGGCCGTCTGCCGGGTGGCAGACAGCCGGGTGGAAGCCGAATCCAGCGCTCGTCCCCTCGTCGAGTGTGGATCCGGACAGGCCAAACGATCCCTCCTCCCTGGGCTGCCCGTCTCAGGAACGCTTCGAAACCTGCCGGGGGTTCTTAGTGGCCTGAGGACGAGCTGGCGGTGCCACCTTCCTACGAGTGCTGGACCGTTGGGCGGGTCTGGCTGCAGACCCGGCAGGCTGCGGGGTCTGAGCCACCCTCATAGGGGGCCTTCCACGGCGGGGAGCAGGCGGAGGCTGCTGCGTCGGCTGAGCTGGGCCGGAACTCGCTGCACGCCGAGGCAGGATGTGCTTGATGGCCTCCGTCTGCTGTTTCACGGTGGAGAACTGCTGGGCAAACTCCTCCACGGTTTCGCCGAAGAGGCCAGCCTAGGAAATGGGAGCGTCGAGAAAGCGAACCTTCTCGGCGTCTCGCATCTCGGCCAGGTTTAACCACAGGTGGCGCTCCTGGACCACCATAGTGGACATCGCCAGCCCCAGAGCTTGCGCAGTAACCTTCGTAGCCCGTAAGGCATAGTCGGTCGCTGAGCGCAGCTCGTGTAACAGCTCTGGGTCGGGAGCACCCTCGTGCAGGTCTTTAACCTGATAGACCTGCAAAATCGCCATAGCGTGGAGGGCGGACGCAGCTTGCCCAGAGGCCGCGTAAGCCTTCGCTACAAGCGCAGACGAAAACTTACAGGCCCTGGACGGGAGTCTCGGGCGGCCCCTCCAGGAGGCGGCGTTTTGCGGGCACAAGTGCATCGCAACGGCTCTCTCCACCTGGGGAACCTCCGAATACCCCGAATACCCCCTCGCTGGATCGCCATCGAGGGTGGTGAGGGACGGGGAGTTAGCGTACCGTGAACGAGCCGACAGAGGGGCTTTCCACGATTTCGTCAACTCCTCGTGCACTTCCGGGAAAAACGGGACCGGGGAGGAGCGTGGCTTCGAGTCACGCCCCCTGCCCAGGAACCAGTCATCCAGCCTTGAAGGCTCAGGGCTGGGCGGGGAACCCACGCAACCCCGATCTCCTTGGCTGCCCGTTGTAGTGCGGCGGCCATTTCGGCGTCTGCCACAGACTGAGATTCAACCGCCGGAGCGGCGAACTCGGTTGTGACGTCAGCCTCTGACGGCTCTCCCTCCGATGCTACGGACGCTGCCTTTTCCTCAGCAGGAGCCCCGAACAAAAGATCCAGCCCATACTGAGACGAGCTTTCAAAATCGTCCGGAGACTCAATCGGTGACACACAGGGTGAGCGGTTTGCGAGGACGCAACTGGCAAAACTTCGCTCAACACCTGCCGCTCTTCCTCGACGCACATCGCAACGGCCTCGTACCCGGAAGTAGAAGGACCGGAGCGGGAAGCAGATGAGGAGCGCCGCGGCTTCTTCGAAAAGAACGCGGCTCTCGAGCGGAGTGTGCCCAAGGGCATGTCTTCGCAGTGCTGACAACCTCCCTCAGCGAACGCTGCGTCAGCATGCTCACGCCCCAAGCATTGAACACAGCGTTCGTGCCGATCGTTCGGGGAAAGGTAGAATCCGCACCCAGTAGGACACAGACGGAAAGGCATCGTGAAACACACAATCCGTCTGTGGAGCTCTTTTAGAGAAAATTTGCTCTCTGCAGAAGAGAATCTTCTCTTGAAGATCGCCGTCGACGCACCCAGGGGACTCTCACAACACGAGCAGTGTCAGAGAGGGAGAGACCGCTGTCTGTGCCGTAGATCCAACGACGAGAGAGGTGAATGTTGCCGCTTCTCACGCAGAGACGCTGCATTCGGCTCCGAAAAACAGAACGAGTGAGCAGATGCACACGCTGCCCTATTTATACCCGGACGTCCGGGGCGTGGTCAGCTATGCAAATCTGCACACCCAATTTTCATTGGCCTTTCTCAAAACTGTCAGAGGTGTTTGGGCTCTCAAGAGCGACCCCTAGTGTCGTACACTACTAGACACAACTCGGAGTGTACGACAGATAGGGAAACTGTGATTTTTACTGGGGGAAGGATGTGCCAGTACCAATGCTTGGGCCTTCTATGTTAAGTCCGTAAAGAAACTGTACTCTATTCAGTGTTTTCTTCACTTGCAGATGGATTCTAGTATTTGTCATGCTGTGTCAAATTTTAAGTTGTCACTTATCACTCTGTTTGACTGAACACATGTACATAAACAGATAAGCAGTTCTACAGCAGCCAACAATATGTTGCAGTTGAGCCCCCTGGCAGACACTTTCTGAATAAATTGTTATGTTTATGTGTGCCCACACAGGTGTAACAAGATTTAAATGTACAGCATCGCATCTGTTTTAAAAATGAAGGGTGCTGCAGTTATAGTACCATATGTGACCCTGGACCACAAAACCAGTCATAAGGGTCAATTTTTCCAAACTGAGATTTATACATCACGGAAAGCTGAATAAATAATCTTTCCACTGATGTATGGTTTGTTAGGATAGGACAATATTTGGTCAAGATACAACTATTTGAATATCTAGAATTTGAAGGTGCCAAAAATTTAAAATACTGAGAAAATCACCTTTAAAGTTGTCCAAATACAGTTCTTAATAATGCATATTATTCATCAAAAATGAAGTTTTTATATATTTATAGTAGGAATCTTAGAATCTCAGAATATCTTCATGGAACATGATCTTCACTTAATATCCTAATGATTTTTGGCATAAAACAAAAATCAATAATTTTGACCCATACAATGTATTTTTGGCTATTGCTACAAATATACCCCAGCGACTTAAGACTGGTTTTGTGGTCCAGGGTCACATATCTGTTATATACTTTTGCATGCATTGTTTTGTTAGTATTGGATATTTAATTGTTAGTATTAGATATTTAATTGTACATGCTAATTTTAAATTTAGATTGTGATTTGCAATAATCTAACACTCAACTTAACACAATATGTGACCCTGGACCACAAAACCGGTCTTAAGTAGCACAGGTATATTTGTACCAATAGCCAAAAATACATTGTCTGATTCAAAATTCTCGATTTTTTTATGCCAAAAATCATTAGGATATTAAAGGAGAAGTCCACTTCCAGAACAAAAATTCACAGATGTACTCACTCCCTTGTTGTCCAAGATGTTCATGTCTTTTTTTTTCTTCAGTCGTAAAGAAATTCTGTTTTTTGTGAGTTAAACATTTCAGTATTTTTTTTCCATATATAGTGCCCCGATTTTGAACTTCCAAAATGCAGTTTAAATGCGGCTTCAAACAATCCCAGCCGAGGAAGAAGGGTCTTATCTAGCAGAACGATTGGTTATTTTCATAAAAAAAAATAAAAAAAAACAGATCACATTAAACTTGTATGAGCTGGTTTGTTGCTGGGCTAATGACCAATTTGGATAACATGGAACCAGCTAGAGTATCCCAACCTACAACTAGCAGCCTAGACTGGATTTTACAGCATTGGAAATGAGGTTGAGGAGTTGTTTATGGGAGCTGGCAAATTATTTATTTAGTAGTTTTAGGGACCTTGAGTTTTGAGAAATAAAATGTAGATGTGTATTTTCAGAAAACCTCCTACAACTTACAAACAAACCAGAAACAGTTAAACAGGACAGGGTAAAATAAAAATAACATTTTAGTACTTTATACTGGCTTTCTGATGTCCATTTACTGTCTGTACATCAGGAAACTTCTACCTAAAACAAGACCAAATGTTCCATTGCTGTCTTAAACAGTTTTGTGACTTTTATCTGGGAATGAAACAGACTCATGATAGCTTTTATCAAATTGTGAAATGGTTTTGACACTTTAGACCCAAGAGTCTGCCCTTTCCAGAGATGAAGCGTTCTTCAGCGCTCTGGTTATTGGGTGGTCCGTAGGTGAGGGTCATCAGTCATTAGTCCACGAGAGGAAAGGGGAAGGCGGTCGATATGGCTTTCTGACTTCCCGTATGAAAGGTGGCGAGCCTGTGCGTATTGGATGAAATGTTGGCATAGTGATTCCAGACGTGATCCTTCAAAACATTATGAAAGTTCTATCCATCACCGCACGCCTTCAGCCTTACCTAAGATTCAGTATGGGCTGGGAGACCGAAATAAGGTTTTCTGAAGGATAAAACAGTATTATCTATATCCACTAACCACCTGACCCTTGTGTAGGAGCCATTAGTCATTTCTTCCCTTTCCTTTTTGTTCTCCAAGCACAAACGGAGGCTCTTTTTGGAGCTGAACACTTTACTAAAGTACCGCAGCACTATTATTGGAACAGACTCCTTTATTCCCACCCTTTCAGACTCATTATTCCTCAAACTAATAGAACACCCACCACTTCCACTCTCCTCTAACTTCCTGTTCTTTTCACCAGCTACTTACTCTCTTGAGACATGGGGGACTTTGAAGGTGTCTCCTGGGATAAGCTTGATTTGGAGGGAACGGGACTGGTGGATTATCACACTTTGATCAGTGTTTCCTCTTTCTCCTCTTCCTGCCAATACACACATACACACTCTGCTGTGAATGTCCTCTGAAGGGGCAAAGAATTGTTGAACAGATGCTTTTTTCATGGCTCTTGAGACTCTGACTTTGACTTGGAAAATTGTTAAGTTCCTTATGAGAAAAAAACAATTGTTGGCATGCAGTTTGAGTATAAATATAGAGTATATAATTATACACTAACTTTCAGAAGTTTGGGAATTTTTAGTTTTTTTAATAAAAGTACAGTGAAATTATTATTATTATTATCAGTACTACTGCTACATTTTAATATTAAATGTTTTGTATTTTTATATATTTATAATTATTTTATTTATTTCTGTGACAACAAGAAACAAAGTGTCACATGATCCTTCAGAATTCATTCTAATGTGTTAATTTGAAGAATCACTTCTTATTTTTATCAGTGTTCGAAAGTTGTTTTGCTTATTTTTAAATGTAACATTTTTATTGATTGATTGATTGTGGAAACCATGATATTTTTTTTCTTCAGAATTCTTTGACAGTTCAAAAAAACTTTGAATTGCATTTTAATGATCAAAAAGGATATCTAATCTAAGTAAATTCACAAAAGTTCATCATTTATTAAAATTTTAACAATAATAGTGCCTCATGAAATGTTTTATTTAAAAAATCTGCATTTTCTTTATGTGTTGTGTTTCTGGATTCTTTGTACAGTTTTATTAGCAAAAACATTGGTAACATAAATATTACATACAACTTTAATGATTTAAATAGTATTTTCAAATAAAATTTGAACAATATTTTTTTAGCAAATTGTTGCATTACAAGCTTGCTTCAAGTTAGTTAGTTTTATTGATTACCATGCTTTTAGTTTAAATTAAAACATGGATAAAATTTAAGATACCTGAATGTTGTTTTAATGAATGATATTACTGTTAATGTTACTTTTAAAATAAACGTTTGTTTTGGCATGTTGTAGTAAAGAATTTGTATGTATTTGAGGAATGAAGTGAATCAGAGCAGCTCTGGAGATGAAGTTTATTTGGATGACAGACACTGAAAATGTATGATTTATATATTTTGTTATATTTTACATTTTAATTACTTTTGTATTTGTATTAAGTACTCTACGTTTTATCTGTTAGATATTTTAATAACTTTTAGCTGTTACTTTAAGCCAGGCAGTAATGCATACAAATGCTGAACGTCAGCTTTTTAAGCTCACTTTTGGCAGAAAGGTGATAGAAACATGTGATTACTTGGGTTTCTAAGGAAGTTTAATCAAAAGTTTCAGATTTCTCTCCATTAATTGCATTGTAGGAGAAACAATTGAGATATTAAAGAGATCTCAATTGTGTTTACTTTCCTTCATGTGGAAAATCTATAGACTTGCCAGAGGAGGCACACCTCTTACGGCGTGGTAATTTCCTCACATTAGTGAGCTAATATTTGGTCCAAACACCCAGTGGAGCAGTAATCAAGAGCTTCCTCTTCCTCGTTCTCTCTTCACTCTTTCATTCTCTGTTCTTTTAGAATTGCTCTGAATGTCAGTGAAGTGATTATATGTAAATGCATGCTAACAGCTCGCTTTTTTTTTTTTTAACTCTTTTTCCTTCGTGCTCCCACCCTTTTCTTTGTGTCTCCCTTCCGTGCCACAGTGTCAGAGTCGGCTTGGGCAATACAGAGGTGACATTTCAGGCAGACAGATTAGGCCCCACTCCAATTAATTTCTCCTCCCTTCCCACCGTTAAATACACAATCAGGCAAAGGCAAAATGTCAGCAAAACAAACGAGCAACTGCCACATGACTGACAATTACTGCAAAGCGGCTCAGAAATGCCAATATGTTGAAAGCGCCACCGCCTCCTGAGATGAATGAAGGGGCAAACATCCTTGTTTGGGGCTGTGTGTGTGTGTGTGTGGTTTTGCCAAGTTCAAGCAATTACACAGCACTGATCTTTTTGTACTCTATCCTTAGGATGTGCTGTGTAGAGCATCTTTGCTAGAGGGAGAAAAGCTAAAAGTGTCTTTTTTGTCTCATCAAACATCACTTGAAGATCTCTATCTACTCCTGTCAATATGACATGTCATATTAGTGCAGGGATTGTCTTTAATGCCATTGTTATAGATCTTACTTCTCAACTCAGCATCTTCAGTAATGCTGAAGAAAATTATCATCAGATTTTGCACTTGTGATATTGCACATTTGAACTTGAGGAGTTCATAGAGCTCAGTTACTGAATTTTGTTTCTTTGTCAGAACAGATTTGGAGAAATTTAGCATTACATAATTTGCTCACCAATAGATCCTCTGCAGTGAATAAGAGTCCAAACAGCTGATAAAACATCACAATAATCCACAAGTGATGTAGGTATTTACATATATATAAATACATACAGTGAAATGCAAAAGTTTGAGAACCCCTTGCAGATTCTGTGAAAATGTGAATAATTGTAACAAAATAAGAGAGATAATACAAAATGCATTTTATTTTTTTACGTATAACATGTTTACATATAGTCCACAAGACAAAACATATCTGAAATTATTAAAATAACCCCCTACAAAAGTTTGGGAACCTTTGGTTCCTAATACTGTGTGTGGTTAAACCAGGCTCACACTACAGGATTTTTAGCCCAGTATAATAATTGGTTAGGATTTTAAAATCCTTTGTTCTGAACAATTAAACTGAGCACTGTTCTTCAGAAAAATCCTCTAGGTCCTGCAGATTCCTCAGTTTTCCAGCATCTTTCGTATGTTTTAACCCTTTTCAGCAGTGACTGTATGATTTTGAGGTCCATTTTTTCAACACTGAGGACAATTGAGAGACTCAAACACAGCTATTAAAAAAGGTTCAAACATTCACTGATGCTCCAAAAGGAAAAGCAAAGCATTAAGAGCCAGGGGGTGAAAACTTTTTGAATTTGAAAATCAAATTGTACTTAATTTGTGTTCCAGGAAACATGCAAGTATCTTCTCTTCAGTTGTCCTCAGTGTGAAAAGATGGATCTCAAAATCATACAGTCACTGCTGGAAGGGGTTCAAATATGCAAAAGATGCTGGAATACCGAAGAATCTGCAGGACCTGGAGGATTTTTCTGCAATAAACAGTCGCAGATCATCCAGGTAACCACACACAGCATTAAGAACCAAGGGTTCCCAAACTTTTGAAGGGGGTTATTTTAATATTTTCAGCTATTTTTTTTTTTTTTTGTCTTGTGGCCTATGTGTAAACATCTTTTATGTAAAAATGTCTTACTCATGACAGTGCTAAATAAAAAAAATAACATGCATTTTAAATGATCTCTCTTATTTTGTTAAAATTATTCACATTTTCACAGATTCTGCAAGGGGTTCCAAAACATTTGCATGCCACTGTAAGTACATTTACATATATAAATACATATATTTATAACTTTCCTCTCAGTACTGTACTTAAAAGGCATATCATCCACTATTTTAAAACGATGGTTGAAAAGCACATATTGAGTAATTAAAAGTTTTGGAACAAAAGTTTTGTTCATTATTTTACCAAAATAGCAGTTTTTTTTCTTGTTTGTAGGCTTCCCATCTGACAGATGCCTGCTCTGCTTGGAGGTGTTTGAAAGGTGACGGTGTCACCAGAGATGGAGAGATGAACATCTGCAGTGGAGCTCCCTCCCTGTGTGGAGGTAAAACAGAACAAACCCACGATCAACACAACCACAGTTTCAAGCTGTTTCTCTTGGAAAACAATTCAACCGGAACAGCAGAACAGCATCTCTCCCTGCCAGGCCATCTGTTGCACCCTTAAAGCCTACAGCATGCCCTTAAATGAGAAACACACAGAGGCAGAGATGGAAAAATATCCCCCAGAATGACTTTAAACATAGGGGACGGTACTACCAAATGACATCAGCAAAGAGTAGATGGAAAGATAACTACAGAGAGGAACTAGGAGTGAAACATAGCAGGTTGTTTTTTCATACCAACCATTTTTTAGCATTGTATCTTCAGCTTCAGCTCTTCAGTTCACAAAACAAAAATAAGAATGGTGCATCACTCATATCACCAAGTGCCCTATGTTCATAAGCTTGTAGTTTTCCCTACTTAGCATAGTGGTTCTGCATGGTTTCTTGGTAGTTGTATATTGATCCAAGATGTACCAATGTTTATTTACACGTTTTCATTTAGCATTTCTTTATTTGCAGTTATTCAAAGTGAGGTTTTGGACTTTGGTTTTCAAAAAACACAGTGGACCAACACCAGCAGATGACATTGCACCCCAAATCATCACAGACTGTGGAAACTGAACACTGGACTTCAAGCCTTGACCCCAGCCTCAGTCCACTCCTTGTGAAGTTCACCCAAATTCTTGAATCGATTTTGCTTGACAAGCCTCTCAAAGCTGCGGTTCTCTCGGTTGGTTGTGCATCTTTTTCTTCCACACTTTTTCCTTCCACTCAACTTTCTGTTAACATGCTTGGATGCAGCACTCTCTGAACAGCCAGCTTCTTTGGCAATTAATGTTTGTGGCTTACCCTCCTTGTGAAGGGTGTCAATGATTGTCTTCTGGACAACTGTCAGATCAGCAGTCTTCCCCATGATTGTGTAGCCTAGTGAACCAAACTGAGAGACCATTTTGAAGGCTCAGGAAACCTTTGCAGGTGTTTTGAGCTGATTAGCTGATTGGCATGTCACCATATTCTAATTTGTTGAGATAGTGAATTGGTGGGTTTTTGTTAAATGTGAGCCAAAATCATCACAATTAAAAGAACCAAAGACTTAAACTGCTTCAGTCTGTGTGCACTGAATTTATTTAATACACGAGTTTCACAGTTTGAGTTGAATTACTGAAATAAATTAACTTTTCCACGACATTCTAATATATTGAGATGCACCTGCATACTGTATATCATGTTCAGATGTTTTGTCTGAATACTGGATTAACCTCAGACCAGTTTTTTTTTTTAAAGCAACAGACGATTTAAAAACAGACCAATCAGAACACAGTTTAAAGATGCTTGAGAATATAATATTCTAAATATAGAAAATAACTGAAAATAAAATAGAATTAAATCATGTTATTTTTAATTTATTTTAATTAATTATTTTATTTATTTTACTTTCTTAATAAAGAATCAAAAATAAGAATTTAGGCTTATATTGTCTAAAATTCCACTTTGCCTAAGGCATTTCCAAATTGTTGGATGGTACTGTATTCGGGTATGAGATGTACATATGTGTTTATGAGATACTGTGTATATGCTGAAGTAATAGTTCACTCACATATTCAGTCTTTCATCATTTTGACACTTATTACTCTGGCGTTTCTTTGCCAGGGTTTCACCTTTCAAAGCCGTTCTGCATTAACATCTGTTTTCAGCTCCGATAACAGCGCCGGCCTTTTCAAAGCCTAGAAATATCAAGTCACTCAAAACACATTGTTTATGACGGACGAGGCTCCAGGTTATGACATAAAAGGTTATAAATAATTATTTCCCAAGTCAGATAATAAATCACAGACTGAGGCATTTTTAAAAATACAGTCGGCTTCCCTACTTTTATTTTTATACTGTATCCAGTCTCTGTTGTATAGAAGCATCTACTGAAGACTCTCTCTCTCTTTCTCTCTCTCACTTGTGCACTCACTCTCTGTCTGCTTTGGCTTCTTCCATTCTTTAACTAAAGCCTTTTACCTTTGCCTACAGGTGACAGAGACAAGGTGCGTGGGAAATCTCTTTGTGGCTTGTGAGAGATACTGAAAAGGAAAAGAAGAGAGACAGGGACTGAGACGAATAATCACACAAAGAGGAAGTGAAGAGGAAAGCTACATGTTTTGGGATCTTTACCCAGGTTACTATCTTATAGGTCAATTTTTTTCCTTACTTTTTGAAAAGTGAAAAAACATGTCCAAATTTGGGTCGTGAACCAAGACCAGTTGAGAAGCTCCGCTCTAGTCCTTCATTATTTCCTCTTTGATGTCTGAATTAGAGATGGACAGTTCGGACAAGTCATAAACAGCCTCACACAGCTGTCTACTTAAATGAGAGACAGGATTTTCTTGCTCTGTCTTCAGGCATCAAGGCTTATTAGACCTGTGGAGCTCAGAAAAGCATGTGAAATATGCAGCTCACTCCATTGCCTCCAGGTACATAAACACGTAGATCATTGACAGTCTGACACACTTCTGTATGTAGAATAGTGTTGATTTCTTTTGGACTGAACTGGGGTGAGGTGAGATATGACGTGAGAAACATACATCTGAATGTTAATCAGCCATAATCAATATCCTTGTGGTTCATGGTTAATGATAAGGAGAGGAATGTGTTTTATCAGTTTATGCACTGCATTAGTGATATATGAAATACTCTCAGGGCTATTTACAGTTTGAAAATACTGCTGGCCAAACTGTTAGGTTTGTTAGGCTAAAACTGCAATAATTATATATTATTAATCTTCTGGTCTTCCTCAAATGTTACATAAAGGGAGCTAGTATGATCAGAAACAGCTCCACTCAGAGCCTGATCACAGCTAGACATACTAATGTTCCTGGCGCTGCATTTAGATATAGTTTTTGCATTGTTTCTTAAGATTGCAAAGTTAAGGCTTTTTACCTCAAATTAGATTACTTTGAGAACTGATCAGATTTATGGTTTCCTTGTTCACCCGATATTTAAAATCTGTCATATTCAACCTAGTAAAAAGTACACTACAAATACATTTACATATTTATATACTTAATAGAAATACTCTGCAGTTGTACTTTTATCCCCAGTTTCACAGACAAGGCTGAAACCAGTCTTGAAACCAGGCTTTAGTATACTTAACCGTTAGGTTAAATTGAAAGTAATAGATTTAAAATGCATTTATTTTATACTAAGTATAGTTCAAGTCTATTAACATATTTACTAACATATATCGCTCAAGACTTATATAAAAATTGTAATTGAACGTCATTTGGAGTACTACTTGTGCACAATGCAGATTTCTTAATATTAAGCCTAAAATATGTTTTAATGTCACTTTTCATGAGGACTGTATGATCTTTAAATAATATCTTTAAATGCAAAATATTTAAAGTTTACCTAATGTATACTTGCAATAGTTCCACTTTAGCAAAATCAAATATATTTAAGTATATCTTTAGTTGGACTTAAGCAATACTTCCACACAATTAAAGTGCATTAAGTACAAAATTAGTTGTTCTAATTTAGCAGACTTTAAATATACCAGTTTAGTAGACTATTGCAGGGTTTTTTAATAAGTACATAATATGTAAATGTATTTGTAGTATACTTAGCATGAAATAAATGTATTTTTTAGTATATTTATTTTTCACTAGGGTGTAAGAAACAAATCCATCATTAAGGTATTTTAACTTTAAACTGTCCCTTCTGGCTAAAATATGAGTTTTATATCCAAGAAATGTGCAGTGATGATAAGTAATGTGATGCAAAGCAAAATATATATATATATATGAACCACTAGAATAACATACAGAATTCTGTCGGCAAACACAGATAGTGCTTACAGTCCATTTTTCCACCTCGAGTTCCCAGATACCTTAAGCTTGACTGTCTTGTCACGGCTTATTTGATGAAGATTACCCTGTCAGTGTAATTCAGTGCCATTACAGCCAGGGCACACCTATAAGAGCACTTAAAAAGCCAGACGACTCATCATAGACTAATTCCGTCAGACAGAAGGGCTTTCTCACAGTCTTCCTTCACAAACCCAAGATCAAACGGAGGAGCCAGGGGCTGCAGCAGCCGTTGCTCACGATTTCTCTTTTCTTCCCCCTTTTTCGCCCTCTTCTACCACCAAAGTGCTTTGTTCTCGAGAGAAAATGATTGTCACCAATGGGAGTAGTTCTCAGATTTTCTAAAGCATCTGGAGTGTCAAAAGAGGAGGTGCTGTCAAAGTGAATTATGGGATAAGGCTGCTATATTTTCTGACTTTTGGAGACACTAATGTGACACCTGGAGTTTCATATGTAGCAAATATTCAAAAACTTTTCACAAATGGATCCTTAACTTCATTTGGTGTGCTTAGTGACGCAAAATCTGCCTTGTAGAAGCCATTAAAGGCAAAGTATTTGGGTCATATATCTTTCCTAATGTAATCTGTCACTTTTACTCTCGGGATGTTATGACTGACAATAGCAATTGCAAAGATCGGCTGGGTTTTGACTATCAGGGGAATGTGTTATGCTAGTGTATAAGTTAGTTTATTCAAAATCTAAACTAAAACATCAGATTAGCCGTAATAAATCTCTATAAATTTTAAACTGTGAAAGAGCTCTCTTTACAACTTTGATTATCTCTCTGTCAAGCCCTTTTGCAGTGTGAAATGTTGCTAAATGGCATTATGGGTAATGGAATTCCACTGATTAAACACAGGGTAAAATTATGATGAACTCACCGTGTGAAAATGGGTCGGGGGGAAAGATGATGCTCATTCTGAACTCCTGTCTGCGATTTGTTTGGTCGTCTGAGTTAAAACTGCATTTATGGCCACTCATTCCATTTGTTTGGGGAAGATAACGATGTGCCTGTGGTTCATTTAGGAGATGCACTGAGATTTAATTTACCTTATGGGATAGTGAAAGCAATTAAACTGGGAAACATTTTATGTTGCAATTACTATAATTTCATGTTATTGCTCACACAAATTGGCAGATATTATAGCAGTGCTCATTTGTACTCTGAATTGGGAGTCTTTGCTTATATAGACTTGCCTTTTGTTTAAAGCAACTGAAAGAGCTGGAGAGTTTAAAAAAAACCTGTGAGTGCAATGGTTTTCATTTCTGTTTTTTGTTGACATTCAATTGTTAAAGAAAGCCAATAGTGTTGTTTATATATATATATATAGATAGATAGACAGCATTTGATTGGGCAAAAGCATATTTTATTGTTTTATTGTACATAATTTTTTTGCATTTTAATGTACAAATGTGTTGCATATTTCATGCACTTTTGCATTTAGGTTGCATTTATCTGATCAAAATATACTGACATTACTGTATTATACATGTGACATTATTAGAATCACTTGGTGCTTGATTGAATGCTGATTTTTTTTTTTTTTTTTTTTAAACAGCATTTAATTGAAATATATTTTTGTACCATTGCAACACTGAAAATTCTCAGATGCAGGTTGTATTGGGGGGAGGGACTTCCGAATTCTGGAGAGCATTTAATTGGGCAAAAGCATATTTTAGAGTCAACAATGAGCCAACAATATTTAATCTCTTGAAATATTTTGCATTTTAATGTACAAATATGTTGCATACTTGATGCACATTTGCATTTAGGTTGCATTTATTTTATCAAAATATACTGACAATTATATATATATATATATAAATTATAGAAGATATATATTATTAGAATCACATGATGGTTCAGAAATCATTCTAAAATGCTCATGTTTTATAAGCATTTATTTTAAATATATTTTTGGTACCATTGCAAAATTGTAAATGTCCTTTCTGTCACTTTTGATCAGTTTTATGCATTTTTATCGCTACATAAAATATTTTACTACTTTTACTGTATAATATGTATCTATTTTAAATATATTTTTGGTACCATTGCAAAATAGTAAATGTCCTTTCTGTAACTTTTGATCAGTTTTATGCATTTTTATTGCTACATAAAAATATTTTACTACTTTTACTATATAATATGTATCTAACAAAAGCCTTACTACTTACATTTTTAGATATTTTAATTGGAAAACAAGACAAAAACATACTGATTAAACACTATTTTGCATTGTAACAGCCAAAAGCTCATGTTTTGATGTTGTGGTATTTTGAAGGATCAATCCTATGTATTAATAATGAATTTAAGCAAGAGCAAGACATAATTCATTCCTATTGTAGGAAAAACATAAAACCTCAATCCAGTAATCAGACCTCAAACAACAACTTGCATTTGAATCAGGAGATTAATATTTCTTTTTCTGTAAGAGTGTTAATGGCCACGCTCTCAGCCTGATATGAGTTTGCCAGCAGAGCACAGATTCCCTTAAATAGTCAATAAAACACATGCTTTCTTCACAGCCTTCAACTGACTGCCTTCCTCGATGGATTGTGTTTATGAGAATGCTCTGAGAGACATCTGGAGTTCCTATTGATAGACAAATAGCGACACAGATGTACTTTATTGATCCCCCCGAGGAAACGACAGAAATAAGCATGGAGGCTTTTAGCCACTTAAAATTGTCATCGCAAGTTTGTCAACAAATAAATCTATGAGCAAATAAATGGTCCGGAGTCTGGGTTTTGTGGAATGGATTACAGGCAGCAAACTGCCTATCTGTTGTGAAGACTTTGCCAATATTTTGCGTTAACTGAGTGTAAATGCAGATATTGTGCATTGTTTAGACGAATGGATCCTTTTGGGTTAACAATTCACTGTCATTGAACCTTACAGCCACTGACAGGATGTAACAACGATGGTGTCTAATTAGAATGTAGCATTGGAGAGATATTGAGCGTTAAATGTGTCCTTACCGGATGAAGTGTTGTTTACTCACAGCTGGTCATGCATTTAAAATCATTATCATAATAATGTGCAGTGAACACTGTGTGGTCTCAGAAGCTGCTCTGTGCTCTGTTTATAATATTGCATTCATTGGAAATAAATGCAGCTGTTTTAGATTGTTTGTCACTTAAAGAAAATTGAATACAAGGCTTTAAAGACTGGACAATCTGAAAGCATCAGTTCTTCAAAGCCGATGTTCCTCTCAGTGTCTATGGTGCCCTTGATTAAATTTAATAAGCATTAAATGTTAATGTAGCAGTACAGCTTAGATATTCAGCACCTTGGTCAGCAGCAAGGGCATTCAGCACCATGGACAAGGCCAAATGAGCCACATCTGCTAGGCAAAATAACAGTTGACCAGGACCATATTTAAATAGATCTATAGTATCCAAGCTTCACTGGTGACAACTAGGCATTCACCGTCTTGAATTAAACAAGGTCGGTTTCTGAATTGTATGCAGAGCGCTAACAGAAGTAAAGCCATACTAGAGACTTAATGCAGCAATGCGAATAACAATGAATCTCTCTGCGAGAGGCTTTTAAATAGGTGATAGGAAGAGTTTTGTGCTTTGAAGTTGAAGTTTTGGATGGCAAAGGATGTCAGGCTGAAGTTAATGAGCAGGATTTAGCTGCATGCTAAACCGCTGAAGTAAAACTACATGATTAGTTGAGAAGTACAATCAAAGCAGGCCCAAAATAACCATGTGGGAGAAGATGAATGTTTTTGTATTGGACAGTTGAAACGCATTAATATTGCATGCATAAATAGCCCATTAGAGTGGGCTTTAAAGAAATCAGATTCTTTGCCTTCTTGCAAATCCATTTAAAAGTAAGGTCAAAAGGAAGTCATGGACGTAATGAACTGATAATTGTTCTCAGCAGGTACATTTAGGAGTCTCGTCAGGACACGCTTACTCTACATTGCAAATGTACCATAAATCCCAGCGGGGCGAGAGAGAAAATGGTAATAAAATCAGTGATCATTTGAAATAGGTGTTGAATAACCACCCTGGTGATTGGGGGGTGCACCCAGTCAGTCAGCGGAAAGCAAAGGGCATCTTTCAGGAGACTGGGAAATTACTTTTGTTCAATTAAATCTCTATGGAAATTATGTTCTGAGCTATTAACCATGGCTTTTTGTTGTTCATCTGCTGAATAGAGTCGTGCGACCCATGAAATGTCAGCCAATATATAGAAATGAACCAGCAAAGACTAAAAACACACTGAAAATACTGACCACCTGAATGGACATATATACATTAGTCACCCGTATTGCTGTTGTTAAGTGTTTTAAAGAAATAGCTCATTTAAAAAAAAAAACCTGTTGGAGTTTCTTCCTTCTGTTAAACATAAAAGAAGATATTTTGAAGAATGTTGGTAACCAAACAGTTGTTGGTCCCTTATGAGTACATGAGGACAGAATTATCATTCTTGAGTGAACTATTCAATCAGCAGCATCCCTGAACACATCCAGAGTCAATTCTGGGCCTAGTGCCCATCTCAGAGAGGATGGCAGACTGGCTTTTTCATTTTTTTCCTTTTTAATCACTGGAGGAAGGCCGAAGGAAGAGGTCTAAAGCTGGATTTTTGGCACCTCCGGCCCTCTTCTATGTTCTCTCACACCATTTGGCTCTGTTACAAGTCTGGCATCCTTTTGCTCTGCCAGATCGCTTTTAATTGTTGGCCCAAGTGGTGCAGTTATTTGGATAATCTTGTTCTGTTTGAAGAAAAACAAGTGTCATGTTGTCTCTTGGACTGTCTTACTGTTCAAGGTCTTGCAGAGGACATTGCTGCAATGCAATGTGATTATTTTCAAATGCTCATGCAAAGTGAAACCTGCATTACATTGTGAGTTGCCATAGCAAATAAGATTTAAGTGGTAGAATTGTAATCTTTAATTCTGGATTAAATATTCCTTTAAGCAACCTGGTGCTCTGTGAAGTAGATAATGGATTCGAAAGTAGTTTACTTTTATTGTAATGTGTCATACTCATATTCATGCACACTGTAAAAAACCAAGTTGTTTCAACTTAAAAAAGAAAGTGTTTGTGCTGCCTTAAAATTTTAACTTTAGTCAACATGAAATGTTAAGTTGTACTACATGAAAACGTAGATATTTGAGTTGAGTAAACTTAAAATTTTAAGGCAGCAAAACACTTACTTTTTTAAGTTAAAACAATTTTTAAGTTGTTTTTTTTACAGTGCAGTGAATAGTTGAAGATGTTTTTTGTGCTGTTTGGAGGTGTGTTGATATGATAAAAAAGGGGGAAAATAATTATTTTATAATTGTTTACTAATTATTTTATAAACTATAAAAAAGCTGTTTAAACTATAAAAAATGTGTTTTTGTTTTTTTATTAAGTTTTTTCGTCTTAGCTATACTGTATTCTTCTTTCCTTCTTTCTTTCTTTCTTTCTTTCTTCATTAATTTATTAAATTAATTTAGGTTTGTCAAACGATTAATCACAATTAATCGAATACAAAATAAAAGTTTGAGTTTGCCTAATAGATGTGTGTGTACTGTGTATAATTATTATGCATATATAAATACACACAAATTAATGCATATATTTAAGAGAAATATGTTACGTAAAAAAATAATTGTATTTATATAATATATGTGTTTAACAAATTGATCGCATTAAAGGATTAGTTTGGTTTCAAAATAAAAATGTCTTGATAGTTTACTCACCCCTGTGTCATCCAAGATGTTTATGTCTTTCTTTCTTCAGTCAAAAAGAAGTGGATGGGTACATTTGTCTTAACTTGGTACAAAGTGGCTCAAACTAAACTCTGTATATCTTTTAAAGTTTTGATATCACTAACCTGGCAAACTCTGGCAAAATCCATCAAGTAGATCTCCATCAAAAGCGCACATCAACCCACTAAACAGCTTTGTTTCTAGGTAGATGGATTGAAAACACTGTGCCTTTTAGCTGCATAAAGCCATCCTGTCAGCAATTTCAGCCAATTTCAAGCATTTTTGTGTGCATCAGACAGCCAGCGAATGGATGGAGGGCGGTCCATGGGCGTGCTGTCTGCAACTGACACAATAAGTCAAAAATCAGTCTTCCCTAAAGACCCCGCTCATGAAAATCAGAGTTACTCTGTGAACGCTCTCTATCGATCTTTAGCAATAATTGTGTAACTCTATAATGAATCTGTGAAATACCCAAACTTTTAATTCACCGTGGTCCCCACAGTTTTCCTCACTCCTCCCCTCCTATTGACTTTCTCCTCCTCTGTGCTCTCTCTCGATAACCGGTAGTCCTTGAGTCTAAAAATAGGCTCAAATTATAGTTCTTTGGCTGGTTTGACTTCTGAATTAATAGCTCCAGTCAATCACTGTCCCTGTCGCCACATGCTGCCTTAGAACTGCAAAACGTAAAGTTATTTGGGGACAGCAGCACGGTAAGGAGTCATACTTACACATCCCTGTCGGCGGAGACTGCCCTGTCTGCCATTGATTTTGAATGTTATCCAGGCTTAGTTTGTGGGGATGTTTGACCCAGCTGAGAGCAGACGCCGTTGGCCGCAGCGAGGTGTAATTATGCCGCCCACCTCCCGTAGAGCCACACAGATGCTCGTTTCTACTAAACGCCATTAAGAGCACAGATGACATACGGAGGGCTATTTTAGGTAAAAGAATGAAGACCACAGCAAGCGGCCGTAAAGTAAGTCATCCCTGCGTGGGACAGACAGCAGACAGTGAGGAATTGAGCTTAGCTGATCAGAAAACCAGCGAGACTCGCTCTGGCAGACAGAAAGATTCATTCAAACGTATTAGCCTTAGAGTCGTTTGCATTTTGGAGGCTTTCCAAAGTTAAAATATCGCCGCTCTGGAGCCGAATGCGCAGCCATGCTGAGCAAGGGTCATTTGGAATCAATTAAAATTGACTTTATGGAGGGAAAGTCAACGATCAAGTGTGATTAGAATTATTGCGTTTGCTTTGTTTGTTTTTGAAGAGCGCCACACATCATTAATTAACGAGGGAAAGCACAGCACGTGGTATTCGGATGAAAAACGGATGGCATTGCTCATCCAAACTGGCCAATCAGTAAATTTTTAGGGGTAAAAGGAGTAATCAGGGGAACGTTTGAATATTCAACCCTTGGGCCCGACATGTAATTCCTTCTCTAGTTGGCACCTCTCATGAGAGGGAATGTGACAAAATAGCAGTGAGCGGGGAAGCGGGAATTTGCATTTTAATGTGCCTGTCGGAATCGCTTTGGTGGGGAACATTGGTAGGCAGGGATTTGGCAACCCCAAGGGTCAACAGCAAACAAGCAGGATAAGCAGCCCACTGGAAACGGAAACCAGGAGAGGTGGAGTTAGGCTGCTTTGAATTGAAAGGAGCGGGATGCCGTCGAAATGACACCTGAGAACAATAATACGACTACGGCTGGGAATCCATTTGGCTGTTATTAGGAGCTGCAAATAAACAGCTAAACAATAAAGGCTGTAATTGAAATATCAAACAAGTCCAGTATTCATCATCTGTCATCAAGTAAATAGCCCCTTGTGCCATATTCTTTATGTCATGTTTATAATATTGTGTGACAGGCATCTAGAGTCTGGAAACTAAAATGCACATGCTGATTGGATTAGCTCAAGTTTCATTTGCCTTATGTTTCTCATACAAATAGCAATAGCTCTGTTTCAAAACCTAGTGAGCTGCCTCCCCAGGCAGCATCATATGCACACTCCTATTGCAAAGGCTGTTCCAAAAGAAATGCAACCTAGTTCTGCCTTTTAAGATATCTTCATTTGGCAAGATTTGAATGATAATGTATGATTTGCCAGAGAGCAATCCTAGAATCAGCAATCGGCTAAGTGCAGAAATTAGTCCAATGAATGAGGCAGAAATGTTGTCTGTTAACATAATTTATTTGCTATGGAAAAGTATTGATAAATGTAGTTAAGAATAATTAAAAGCCGTCTTCTTTCTATTCAATTTTCAAGTTCCATTTAGAATTATGCAGTTTCAATTACTGTCTATTTGTGTTGTGTCAATATAGAGCCTGAGATGCTTAAATATAATGATACCAAACTGTTTATCAGGTAATATTACTGATTTTAATTTAAAAGACCTTTTCAAAAATTTGGGGTCAGTATGATTTTTGAAAGCCTCTTATGCTCGCCAAGGCTGTGCTTATTTGATTGAAAATACAGTAAAAACGGTAGTATTGTGAATTACTGCATTACTGTTTTCTCTTTGAATATATTTCTGTGATGGCAAATCTGAATTTTCACCAGCCATTATCCTTCAAAAACAATTCTAATATGCAGATTTGATTTTGATTTGATTTATTAGGGGTTCAAGCACATAGCGGTGAAAGCCTATTGTAATTGTTCGTATGGTCACAGATCAGCGATCTCCACGTAAAACTGACCGTGCAGATCAAATCGTAAGTCGTAGAAACTTAAAACTTGGAGGGATGGTAGTACTCACACCGCCTACGATGTGACCAAGGCTCACCCCACTCGGCCTGACAGGGGCGCTACAGCGATCAAAAGTACAAAATCACTCATAACTCCTAAACCGTCAGTCGCAGAATTTTTGTGAACTAGTCCTAGTTTTTTTGCCCGATCGGAACCAAAGCAGTGCAGAAAGATTGAACAAAAAATTGAACTTTCGCCTCATCTTCACAGACAGGTGCCAAAAAGTTCAAAAGGGCCAGAACCACTTAAAATGCCTATAACTCCTTAATGGAATGAGATATTTCTGCCAAACTAGCACTATAAGAGGGAAAAAAAAAAAAAAACGACTTTTGTGAACTAGTGCGAGGTTTTTCACTCAATCTGGAAAAAACACTGCAGTAAATTATCTGGACTCTCTAGGCCAATAATTATCAAAAAATGTTGAAACTGACCCTTTGGGAAGCTATAATGGGGTCGTTTAAAAAAATGGGGCCTGTCCAAGTTTACCTAAAAACCTACAAAGCCTAAAGAAAACTCAAAACCTCATAACACCTGCTGAGCACATGCGACAGATGATTAAAAACAAGCATGTTAAGTTTTAAGGGGATCGGACCACAGCTGGCACTATAACAGTTATAACCATTAAACCGTGGATTTGCCTAAAATGCTTTTTTAAATAATTAATTTAGGTGGTTACAGGCTTGCTAAATAATGTATTTTTTTCATATGTGCTTAAATGCCTTAAAGCGCATGAACCCCGGTAATCACTGCTTGCAGCTATATTCATTATTATTGTTGTGCTGTTTGCTATTTTTTTCTTTGATTCCTTGATGAATCCTGTAAGTCTTTGTAACAGTGCAAGTCTTTACTGTCACTTTAGATCAATTTAATGCTTGCTTGCTAAATAAATGTTTTTATTTCACAATAATTCATTTGTATTAGTCGAGACTGAATGTTTAATTATGCATGATCATTTTCCTCTATTTTTACTTTTTACATTACCTTGGTGTCATCTAACACTTACTTAAAGCTCATCTGGTAACACTTAAAGCTGTATACTGTATATAATGCATGCAAAACTCATGACAAACAAATTTTCAAAAATTATAATGCTTTTTAACATTTTGAGATATAATGTGACGCACATTATTAATACCTTTATAATGTGTTATACCTAAGGCTTTAAGTAAAGTGTTACCTAATCTTTTGAGAAATTGACAAACACTGTTCAGTCTTGATCAAATCTCAAAATAAATATCCATTTGGCTATTATTAGCCATAACATGAAAATAATAATCAGCTGATTCAAATCGAAGAGAATGCCTTTGTAGAGCACTTCATGTATGCATTTCAGCTGCCTGTGTATATAGTATAACGAGACAGCTCCCTAAGTTTTGAGTTAATGTTGGAGGGCAAACAGACAGTAAAGCGCACAAACACACTCCCTCATAGAGCTGCGGGACACAGGGGCACAGACACACTGGAGGCAAGCGAGGAACTGAAGATGCCCCTAAAGACACGGTGAAACGCTAAACGTCCAATCGCTGCCCCCCTTCACTTTCACAGCCTTTTCTACTTCACTTTGTTTTCTTCTCTCCAGACCTCCCCACCGTTTAACCTTGTTAGCGTCCTCGATACGTCTGACCTTAGCTTCCGTCTGTTATTACAGTTACATGGCTAAATCCATGTTTAATTTGATTGGGCCATCATCGGTGTGCTCACAAATCCCATTCCCAGTTAATAAAACCCGTCTCATTGTGTCGGACCCCAAACAGATTTTGCCATAAATCCAATTTCAACCCACTATTCTCCACTCAGACTCACACTCAACCTTGATTTGCTTTCTTTCTCCATCTTTCCTCCGAAGTTACGTGTCATAATTCCATTACGCTCGACAGGGAACCAAAGACGGAAGGCCGAAAGATAATCGTCAATGTTAGCCATGCAAAAAATATCGGGATTCCGTCACCCTGTTGTTTCCACATTATTTCTCCTGATCTCTTCACAGGCTTTATCCTGTATATGGAGGATATTATTTGTAGAGAGAGACTGGAAAAGCGGATAGACGGAGGCAGCTGTCTCCCGGTTGCAGGGATGGATGTTATGCTCTCTGGGCTCTGGGTATACAGAATTAAATTGGGCGGAGATGAGGCCTTGTTTTGCTGTGCATTGAGGGAAACTCATTTCCTCTGGGGAACGTTGGACTGTTTGAGTGCTATGCATGAGGTAGACGAGGGATTTACAGATCCTTTTGGTCTTCCGAGTCGCATAGTTTTCAAATCGAACCTCCACGTCTTCCCGCCGGCAATACACGACTACATCTCTTGTTTATGTATCAGCGTAATCTGTTGTGGAAGTGTGACCCGGTGTCCTTCTGATGAAGTGGGGCCGTCTGCAATAACAGGATGAATAGTGGAGCAATTGTCTTAAAATTGCCTCCGGCTGCCCAGATGCATCTCTCTTACTCTTGCTTCCAATCTGGTGCCTCTTCCTTTTTTCATGTGCACGTTTATGTTTGCTCTTGAAAAGTCGTTCCATCAGTAATCCAGGGCTGATGGTTACTGTGGGGCAGCGTGCTGTTGTTGATTGCGTTTCATTCATATCTGATCATTTTTAATTAATTTTCTCTGTAGAAATTTCAGAAGATTCTTTAGAGTTCTACGCCTTGAACCAAACCAGCCAACTAAAATGAAACACTTTCATTCAAAGGAGAAAAGGGAATGAAAATGACTTACTCTTGCAAGCAGGCTGACTACATATTTGCAAAGCTTCATGGGAGTGGGTGGTCACTGCTGAGCACTTTTGAGGTGGTTTTCTGTTTCCATGATAACAATGACTTCTCTGATTGGTGTGTCTTTTTTAGGGTAATAGCAGTGTAGTTCTTCACTCAGGAATTGCGCTATAATTTTTTAATTGTAAAAAATAAATAAATAAATAAATATAAATAAGGTGAGTAGTTTTTTATGTCAGAAATATACACAGTTGTTCAAAAATTAGGTTCAAAATGTTTATCATTTTTATTAATAATAATTAATGCTTGCATTGAGCAAAGCTGACGATGACTTGTGGCTTCTACAGAAATAAATATTATAGTTTTATATTGATTTATTTTTATATAGAAATGTATATAACTGTACATTTGTTATATATTTATGTAATTTTTAACAACATTTTTATGTCAGAAATATATAAACCACCATTCAAAAATTTGGGTCAGTAATTTAATATTATTATTATTATTATTATTATTATTATTATTATTATTATTAATATTTGTTATTATTATTATTATTATTATTTATTGAAATTAATACTTGTATTAAGCAAATATGGCATTAACTTGTGGCTTCTAAAGCAATATATATATATATATATATATATATATATATTATGGTTTTATATTTTATGTAATTTTTAACAAAAAATGTGAGGATTTTTTTATGTCAGGAATGTATACACAACCATTCAATAATTTATTATTATAATAATTTATTATTATTTATTAGTATATCATTTATTATTAATAATTATTATTATTATTATTGTTATTATGATTTATCAAAATTAAAACTTGTAGACAACCATTTATTATTATTATTTATTATTATAATCATGTATTATTATTTAGTAATATATATATGTATTATTATTATTATTATTATTATTATCATGTATTATTATTTAGTAATATATTTATTATTATTATTATTAGTAGTAGTAGTAGTAGTAGTATTGTTATTAATCAAAATTAAGACTTGTATTAAGCAAAGATGTCACTGACCTTCTACAAAAATAAATGCTTTATATTGTTTTATTTTTATGTAGAAATTTATATAATTGTAGGTTTGTTATATATTTATACAAACTTTTAAAAAAAAAAAAAAAAAAACATTTTTATGTCATAAATATATACATGACCGTTCAAAAGTTTGGGTCATTATTATTATTATTATTATTATTATTAATTTATAGAAATGAATACTTGTGTTGAGCAAGATGCATTCAATTAATCAAAAGTGGATTTTTAAAATTCAAAAGTAATTTTTTTTTCTATCTTCTGTTCATCCAAAATAATATGTATGTATATATATATGCATGTATTGTATTGTGTG
Source organism: Labeo catla (assembly GCA_012976165.1). NCBI lineage: Eukaryota > Metazoa > Chordata > Actinopteri > Cypriniformes > Cyprinidae > Labeo > Labeo catla. Next base: position 27,813 of record VONZ01001655.1, read on the forward strand.
TGTGTATATATATATACAATGTTACAATGGTTTATGAAGGATCATGTGACACTAAAGACTGGTGTCATGACTTCTGAAAATTCAGCTTTGCTATTCCAGGAAAAAAAATGCAATTTAAAAAACATTAAAATATTTAAACATTTTAAATAGCAATATTTCACAATATTACTGTTTACAAATATGCTCATAAATAAATGAGCATAAGCATGAAAAATGTACTGACCAGTATACTGACAGTATATATATAATAATGGCAGTGTGCTCTATCAGTAAGGACACATCCTTGTGTCCTTTTCCTGGCATAAAACATCAGCATCTGTCATATAAAAAAAAAAAAAATCTCCTGGGGCATAATTTAATATTTATGACTTCTGATACAATTAAGAATTGCATGAATATTCCCTCTGTGTCTCTCTGAGTGAGGTAATATGATTTACTTCTGGAACATTGGAGGAAAAAAACTAATTTTGAAGATCACTTTGTAATTGGGGTGGAGGAAATGAAGATTCCAAGTGCAGGAAAACAAATTACCTTGTTACAGGATGATTCACTGAGCAAGAATTTGAAATTGGTGTCCATCCAGCCACCTGCCAGACAGGCTGTAATTTATATGACAATGTGAGTACCTGAGCTGTCTTTTCCATATCTAAAGGTTGGCGGAACTAAAACTAATCACACAGAAGCATCTGTGCTGAAAAAAACTGACCTGGGACCTCTTTTTGAAGTCGGCACAGCAATCCAAATTTACCAGCCTGTTTGCAAAAACTTGAAATTGGTTCCTTTTCTTCTCTTCCACAATATTTTGGCCATTTTTACTCTTTCTAACTGTCTGACTCTGTCTATCATTTCTTCCCCGACCAACTCAAACACATTTCCCTGCTAATGCTGGATCTTCTTACACTTATTTTGATGAGATGCACATGGTTATTCAAGTACTGCCAAACTGCATCAAAATTTGATGACATCAAGAGATCGATGTTTTTCCAACTGCAAATAAACATTGATCCATGTAAAAAAACAACGTTAAAAAACACTCATTAAATACCGTGCCACCACCTGGCAAGCGCTACTCTCATTATGCATTCGCTTCATTACAAGTGATTACAGGAGTATCATTTCTTTGATTTCTGAGGAATCTTAGCATGTAGGAACAGGGCAAATTTAAAACGGACATTTTGGAGAATGATGCAGCCCAGATTCTCTACTTTCTGAAAACACTCCTGTAATTAGTTCAGCCTGGCATTCTTGAGGACGCTCTGACATCCAAGCCGTGCAAATGTGACATAAGAGTGTGGCAGTTCATTTAAAGTCCCCTCAGCGTAGACAAGCGCTCTCAAGACTGTAGCTCATGGTGCCTTTTGCAAAGGTCACTGCAAAATAACTAGTGAAGGATTATAGACATAAAGTAACTGGAAAAGTTGTCATTGAGTGGTGTATTCATACACTGCATTTAAAAAAACAGCAGCTGTTGTTGCCAGACCAATATGTTTAATGTTAAAGTGCTCCTATTATGCCATTTTAAAGGTTGCTAATATTGTTTTAATAGACTCCTAAAACAGGTTCACATGTATGCAAGGTCAAAAAACACTTTAGTTTTGTCCAAAAATAGGTTTAATCTTACCCTATTTCTAAATGATTCATAAACAACTCGTGTGAAGCAGTTTGAAGAATCATTCTCTCTAAATCCCTCCTTTCCGTGAGCCCTCACTGCTGTGATTGGTCAGATGGCGCAGTCCTTTATGATTGGTCTACCGCGTACAGCATGTCGGAGAATGAAACGCCCATTGCCATAACTGACTGACAGCCCTGGATACTTGTCAGTACATAGAAATGATGACATCGATTTTACCATACCAATTCAAGCCAGAGTCTGACGATGAAACGGCTGAAGCGGCTGATCGACAAGTTAGCACGGTCTACCATGGAAAGTGCTCGCAATTTGCTTATGTAAGCGAACCGGGCACACCGAACGTGGAAAGCGCAGCGGCAAAAGTTCATTTGAACAACTCATTTGAACTTTGTCCGTGGCGTGCATGCTCCGCTGCGTGTGCGCTTAGGCCGAGGCAGAAACAAGCCGTCCTCACACGGTGGAAGCAATTGAAACGAATGGGTGTCATAGCACAGCACTTTCCGCATTCGGTGTGAAAGGCGCTTCGTGCGCCATCCTTTATCATTACTCCAACTAATGAGACAGACAGTCAAGCTGCATCAATCACAAATTGTCAGTCTACAGTGGGTCCACAGCTGAACAACAGAGCTACAGAAGCGTGATTTAGCCGGTTAGCAAGACATGTGCAAGGTTGTTACAATTCCTGACGACTCGTTCTGGCAAATGTGAGCCGACTTTTTTTTTTTGATAGACAATAACTTTATTTATCGTGCACTGTCGGCTTCACAACTTTGCAGATTTATTAATACTGTAACTGATGTATTTCTAATTGTTAAAGGAGAAGTCCACTTCCAGAACAACAATTTACAGATAATGTACTCACCCCCTTGTCATCCAAGATGTTCATGTCTTTCTTTCTTCAGTTGTAAAGAAATTATGTTTTTTTAGGGAAACATTTCAGGATTTTTCTCCATATAATGGACTGATATGGTGCCCCGAGTTTGAACTTCCAAAATGTTTAAATCTTTAAAATGCAGTTTAAATGTGGCTTCAAACGATCCCAAATGCGGTTGTAAATGATCCCAACCGAGGAAGAAGGGTCTTATCTAGCGACACGATCGGTTATTTTCATTAAAAAAATACAATTTAAATACTTTTTAATCTTAAACACTCATCTTGTCTTGCTCTGCCTTAACTCTGTGTATTCTGGCTCAAGACAGTTAGGGTATGTCAAAAAACGTAGATCGTATTTTCTCCCTCAACTTCAAAAATCATTTAAAAATCATCCTACATCGCTGCAGAAGATCAAACACCCTTAACAAAAAAGGTAAAACAGCGATATAGGACAATTTTGAAGTTGAGGGACAACATGAGATGGGAGTTTTTCTGTCATGATAAAAATCAGGTCAGGAAATGCAAGACAAGACGAGCGTTTGACATTAAAATGTATATAAATTGTATTTTTTTAATGAAAAATCATTTCGCTAGATAAGACCCTGGGATCGTTTACGACTGCATTTGGGATCGTTTGAAGCCGCATTTAAACTGCACTTTGGAAATTCGGGGCACCATATCCATCCATTATATGGAGAAAAATCCTAAAATGTTTTCCTCAAAAAAACATAATTTCTTTACAACTGAAGAACGAAAGGCATGAATAACTTGGATGACAAGGGGGTGAGTACATTATCTGTATTGGTGTTCTGGAATGGACTTCTCCTTTAATGTTAGTTAATGCATTACCTAACGTTAACTAAAGGTTATTGTAAAGAAAAGCATTACCTTAGTCTGAGTCCACGGGACTTCGCAGATGATCTCATAAGTCCCTCTGTCAGAGTAAAAAAGACCGCAGAAAAGTGTGCAGCTGCAAATGTGCAGTTTGTTGTTGAGAACAGTAGCACAACGTTTATTTCTACAAAGAGCGTATCTATCTATCTATCTGTCTGTCTGTTTATTTGTTTGTTTGTTTTTGCAAGCAAATGGTTGATTCTGATACTGATTGCAGATTTATTTATTTATATTTATTTATGTAAGCAAGAGAAAGGAAAGAATGCAAAAGAATGTGTGTGTGTGTGTGTACCTGGTATTTGATCACATTATGGGGACCAAATGACATTTTTTAGGTCCCCATGAAGAAACAGGCTTATAAATCATGCAGAATGAGTTTTTCTGTGAAAGTAAAAGTGTGCACAGTCTCCTGTGAGGGCTAGGTTTAGGTGTAGGGTAGGTTTAGGGCGATAGAAAATACAGTTTGTACAGTATAAAAACCATTACACCTATGGAATGTCCCCATAAAACATGGAAACACAACATATGTGTGTGTGTGTGTGTGTGTGTGTCTATCCCATCTCTGGCATCTGTTAAATGATTAGTTCACTCCTGAATTAAAATTTCCTGAAAATGTACTCACCCCCATGTCATCCAAGATGTTTATGTCCTTCTTTTTTCAGTCAAAAATAAAAAAATTTTAAATAAGTTTTTTGAGGAAAACATTTCAGGATTTTTTTTCCCCATATAGTGGACTTGAAAGGGGATCAGCAAGTTGAAGGTCCAAATTTCAGTTTCAATGCAGCTTCAAAGGGCTCAACACGATCCCAGCTGAGAAATCGTTCATTTTCTAAAAAGGAAAAAAAAAAAAATATTTATTTATAAAAATATTTTATTTATAAAAATTTTTAACCACAAATGCTCGTATTCCATTAGCTCTGCAATGCGCATCTACAACTTCATGGATTACATGATCATGTTGAAAAGGTCACGAGTGGTTAGTTCTTTGTCTGTGTACTCCGGTTTGAAAAGGTAGAATAGTAACTTCAAAATTGTCCGACATCATTGTTATACCTTTTTTTTTGTCAAGGGCGTTTTACTTTCTTTGCACATTTGCTTTGTAAACACTGGGTTGATACTTCTGCCCACATCATGCTTGACCTTTCCAATGTGACTACGTAATGTGTGAAGTCTAGCTAGCGCAAGACGATTTGTGGTTAAAAAGTATAATTTTTTTTTTTTTAGAAAATGACAGATCATTTCGCTACATGAGACTCTTATTCCTCAGCTGGGATCGTGTAGAGCCTTCTGAAGCTGCACTGAAACTGCAGTTTGGACCTTCAACCCGTTGGCTCCCACTTAAGTAACTATGGAGAAAAACCCTGGAATGTTTTCCTCAAAAACCCTAATTTCTTTTTGACTGAAGAAAGAAAGACATGAACATCTTGGATGACATAGAGGTGATTAAATTACCAGGAAATTTCCTTTCTGAAGTGAACTAATCCTTTAATGTCCAGTTTACAGAACAACAACAACAAAAAACAGTCAAACGGCCATCATTCTGTTTCAACTGATGTCAACTGGTGCATATCTAAATATTACGGCATTTTTTTGCAGTATAGTAACACTTTGCCTGACTTAAAAGTAGCATGTTAAGAATGGCCAGTACTCAGCCCACACCCACTGCCAAAACTAATCATTTCACTGTCCAGACTAGTGTATGTCACTGTCAGCAATTACATGCATAATAGCCATAACAGATTCCAGCTCGACTTTTTAATAGGATTTAAGCCGTCGAAAAAGTGTTTACTTTTCCATTTATTGCATTTTTTTCTCACCTGTTAAACATGCTCTATCTATACACTCGTAAAAAAGCGTAATAGCTTTCTACTCCATGAGTGCGTATATGCACTCATTTGCACTCACAGTAAGCGATCGTCTGCTATGATCAATCCAGACGTGTCTGCTCCATCAGCGCCGACCACATAAGTTAATAATGTCCGACTGGCCTGAGTGATGGAGGGTATTAGACGTGTTTGGGAGAGCCTGGCCGGTAACACAAACACTGGAGGGACTCGCCGCGGAGCATCTATACGCAGCACCATCTGCTGAACGCCAGAACAGGTGCAGCGCTGTGTCCTGTAGTGAGTTAATGACTGTAATCACAAGCAGGATCCAGACTGAGATTCTAATCTATGCCACATGGCGGATCTGTCTCCTCTTAGACAACAGGGTCACTTTGTGATGTCATTACAGTGTCCACTATGGACGACCTCACAGTAAGAGGCGCGACTCTGCTTTCCTCAGCTTTAACGTCACAGATGCTCAAAAAACAAATCATCCTGAGAGACTTTTAAATCCTTAAGAGGGACAAATATTTCGGTTATTAGGAGAAATGCCAAGCGTAGAAGTCCATTAACTTCAAGAGGATGTTGGAGAGCAGGAAACGGCAGCTTGGGAATTATTTGCATGAGGCGATATAAAGGACATTAGCATTTTGTTTTCTCAAGTTTCCAAACAAACTTGTGTATGCTAATTACAAGGCCTGTTTATAGAATATTCTCTTATGGAGAGTTTGTGTATCCTACATGCTAACAAGAAAAATCAATTGCGAACAAGTGCAGACAGGAAAACAACTTTTTCAGAGTAAGAACCCTTAAAGGCCCTCAGAAAGATCTCAAGATTTGAGGCATTTATGTAGCACTTAAAATAAGTGCGCATGGACTCTTGTAGGGTTTGATTAGAACACAGAAAAATACAAATGCAACTACATATGAAGGCTGTGTTGTAACAAACAATTAGCATGTGTTTTTATTTATTATTGTTATGTCTAATTCTGTGATATATATTTTTAATTGCCTTCCAGCAAATTTGCATAAAGAAGCTTATGTCCAATCTGTTTGCTTTGACATCTAATCAGATGTTTGTGCCTTAAGAGTACTTGAGAGAAGTGTTTGGGTGCCGGGTTTCAATTTAGAAAGGCATTTTTATTATTGTCAATGACAAAGAATATCCAGGATGATAAAAAGAAAAAATGGGCCTATATGTATGTATGTAGAAATATAAATCAGTTTTTTTTAATAATAAAATAAAATTGCTTAATGGCTGTGAATATGTGTGCCATCTGAATAAGTGATGTACACTGTAAAACATTTTCACCAGTTTCAACTTAAAAAACTTAAGTTCAGCAGCTGCCAAAATTTTGAGTTAAATCAACTCATTACAATTAAGTTAGTTAAAATGACTTGTACTTTTAAGTTGATTTACCTTGAAATGACTTCACTTTAATTAACTTAAAATTTTAAGGCAGCTGCTAAACTTTTTACAGTGTAGTTTAACGATTGGTTATTTAAAAAAATACATTGTAAATACTTTTTAATCTCAAATGCTTGCATTTGGGATCATTTAAAGACGCATTTAAACTGCATTTTGGAAGTTCAAACTCTGGGCACCACAGAAGTCCACTATACGGAGAAAAATCCTGAAATGTTTTCTTCAAAAAACATAATTTCTTTATGACTGAGGAAAGACAGACATGAATGTCTTGGATGACTTGAATATCTTTTTCTTCTGGAAGTGGACTTCTCCTTTAACAAAACATACATTTTCATAAAATGTTCAAACTATGTAATATTAAAAACCTGACCATGACACACAATTAAAAGGATCATCTTTGCTTTTTTCTTACTCTGAAAAGTTAAAGCAACTGTACATTTTTGCTTAGATGTAAGCCTCACTAAAAAAAAATAAATAAAATAAAATAAAATTTACCTCACATTCTGGAATGGCAAAGGTGCTGTAGTCAAGTCATTTTGTATGAATTGCATTTTAAATGTATTTTTGAAAAAGTAAACAACAAGCACCATGCCTTTTGCAAATTCTCTCACAGTAAGTCATGACAGATTGTGCAGAAACTTGATCATTAAAACTAATTTAAGGTAGCTTGAATGATGACTGGTGTCCCACAGTGAATTTGTTGCAAATAAGACTTAATTAGACTGGGTAAAGGCACAAACATCGGAAGGGTGTAATAAAGACAGAAAAAGTCTCAGTAAGTTACAGCTTTATTTTTATGCACTTAACTTTCATTATTCCCCCCCCACCTTATTTAGACAGCACTTATTTCATACTGTCCCCTTCACACAAATCCCTCCCTCTCTCGTCTCATTTATTCTCCTCTCCAGCTCTGTCTGCCTGCTTTTCTATTTTCTGTAATCTTGAGAAAGGTGTCAGCGTCTGTCGTCAGGCAGTGTTGCCGGCCGACATCTGACACGGCCCCAGGAACATAGTCAATAAAGCTATCTAATTGAGTGCCACTGGCTGCTGTTTATTGACAAAATAAGACCCGGGAATTAGGTGCGTCTCCGCTGCGCGCCCCAAGCAGCCACCTTTCCAGCGTCCCGACAGCTGTCCACTTTCAATCCATCAAAAGCCCATCCCGGTCCTCCAGGTGTCAAAGGATAGTCATCAGGCTGCAACTGAAATAAACACGCACTCAATTTGTGTGCATGTGAGAGATGGAGACAGCAAGATTATGGGGAGGAGTAAGGGGCCGTTCACACAGAACACGTTTTGCATTCTGTTGTGTTGCTTTTCCGTTGGTTTTCAATGTAAACATTCACTAGACGGACGTGTTTGACCATTGCGTATGCGCCTCACGTCTTTTGCAGCATCTCGTGCATGACACTGCATTTTAAAAATGCAGTCAAGTTGAAAGAACTTTTAAAATGTGGGTCTCTAGACCTTGCATTTTTATTATTATTCCACTACCCAGACTCTCGCGTTTCTAAACGCGAATGGGTAAGCTGCTGAACAGGCAGCAATTTTACCATTTATTCATTCTGAGCTTCATACTATTTTTCTTTCTCTTTTTTAATCAATCAGTGAAATTAGTTAAATACAAAACCATATTAGGGGCCATTCACACAAAATACGTTTTCACAAAATAGCTTAAAAAGATGTGTTTTAACATTGTGGTCACGTCTTTTGCAATATTTTGAGTTTGACATGAAGTTCAAAAAACCTGGTTTGATAATGTTTCTTAATTAATATTTTGTATTTAAAGGGGATTTTATGGTACTGCATTATGTTTTATACAGTAGCTAAAATCCATTTATTACCTGTTAACCACTTTTTAGCGTAGATCTGAAAATAAAATTTCTTAAATTGTTGTAAATCTTAAATGCTTTGAAGCACTGACACAGAAAAATGTTTTTCAAAACATGTTTTGATCTAAAGCCATAAGCCAAGAAAACAAACAAATTGTGTTCCGAATTTGAGGTTGATATCTCAAAAAAAAAAAAAAAAAAAAGAGATAATTCACTAGAGGCCAGCACATATGTTTCACTTTCCAAATGTAACTAGCTGGCTCGGTAGCCCAGCCGGCATGGAATTGGACTTAGGATGCGGAATCCTTGAGGGTGAAGACGATGGAGGAGGAGCCAGGGAGAAAACAGGAGGGACTTGGAGCAGGAGGAGCCAGGCGGGACCCACAGCCATGATGGTGACCCACGGTAGAGCCAACGGAGGTAGGAGCCAAGAGCTGACGACTCCAGGGGGGTGACCGACGGCTGCGAAGCAGGTGGAAGAGGAGCCTGAGGCAGAGACAGAGAGCTGTCGAACCAGGGTGGCTCCGGCAACTGAGGTGGAGGCGGGAATCCAGAATGCCGCGGTGGAGCCGGAGCGACAGAGGACCAAGGTGGAGCCAGAGGGAAGGAGGAGCCTGACAGAGTAGGAGAGTAGGAGGGATAAGGTGTAGCCGGAGCAGTGGAGTCCCGAGACGACAGATGGCCGATGACTGACCAAGGTGGAGCCGGAAGGATGAGGAAGCCCAGCGGAGCTGGTGGACTGATGGGCCACGGCAGAAAGGAGAGAGATAGGAGCCATGGTGGAGCCACTGGGTCAACAGGTCAAGGGGGAGTCTGGGACTCAGAGGCTGGAGGCGGAGTCAAGGGATCCTCCAGCCAAACAGGCAGATAGATCAGGGCAGACAAACAGTACACAAACGGCCTCCATGGCCGAAACAAGACAGATAAAGACTCCCTCCACGCTCTCTTTGTCCATAGCCATCTCCCTCGTGCTGAGCGCTGTAGCTGGCTCACATACCTGATCAGACGCTCCAAGAGGCTCAGGTTCTGGGATGATCTACAGCTCTGTCGCTCTCCTCGACAATGATTTGTTGACCGTGGCGGGCATGGGCTCTCCATCCGCGGTGGGCTCAGACTTGGGCTCTGCACAGTGGGGCGTTGGTGGGCTGATCTCTGGGTCAAGCTTTGTTCCAAATGGGGGCCAGACATTCTCCAGACACCGGACGGATGCCTTCAACCAGCCCAGTTCCGTGGTGTTCGGGATAGGGCGATGATAGTTTACCCTGATCCAGAACAAGGACTTCAGCGTTTCATTATTCATGCACACGCATGATGAAGAAGATAAAGGGAAACAATCTTTCATGAATCTACACACAGAGTAATATACAGTAAGCAGGCATGAGACGTTTAACATTAACACATACATACAATACCGGACGAAGGAAAACTGAACAGGCTAAACTAAAGTAGTGTTGCTAACGAGGAACAGACAGGTGAGAATGATCAGTTAATGAGGACAGAGGTGAACTGACTAACCTAATCAAACGGGAAAAACTGGGTCACACTGAGCACATAGGAGATGAAAACACAACAAAATGTCCATGGGTGTGACAATGACTCACAATAAAAGAGCTGAAAGATAAGATCGTAAAACAAATTAAAATGGCATCCTTGCGATTGTGTTTTTACATCACATTCACTTTTGTTCATACTAACGGGTAGGTGTAGGTGTAGTGCAGAGGATATGTTATTTTAAAACGTCATGGAGCATTAGAGCATTAGCATTGGCCACTCAACGGACATTTTAAGTCAGAACAACGTCACATTAAGCATACCATATGTATGTTCATATGTTCCAGAACACTACAAACAAAACCGAACACTCTTTTAGTGCCACTCAGTGGACATTTCTGTTGGAAACTGCAGTGATATGTACTTATTGGTACGCAATTTGCATCTTGCGAAAACATTCCCACAGATACATTTTTGTCAAGTTAATTGTTAAACCTGTAGAGTCAATATTTGTGTAACTTACAAACTTGTGCATTCCAAATCTGTGACTTAAAAGGTTTAATTTCAGTTAGTATGCTACTTTAGAGGTAGCTCACTAGGTTTTGGAGTAGAGAACTATTGAGTGAGACAGAGCAAGTGAATGTCTGTTTCTGTTTTAATGTGTGAACTGGTCCTCATTTCCTGGACTGCTAACTTGACAGCTAAGCAGCTCTTCAGAACCAGAGGCAACATTGCATCCTCTCCCAGAGCTGTGGCAGCTAATTGATTAACGCTGCCACTTATAAACACAATCTCAGCATGCCGCAAGTGATAACATTCCCTCGGCTCCATCTCACAGCACCTGCCTAATGAGGGGACAAGCGAAACCACAGCCCAAACGAGGACGAGACGAGACGCCACCATCCGCTATCTGTCACCCTGGAAAGCTCTTATCAGCTCTCTTTTATTCTCTCAAATTAACTTTAATGCTGAGATAAGCGGAGGGGCTCACATCTGCATTGGCATTGTTAATTGACTGTTATCACCTCACCGGAGTTGAGGAACAGAGCAGTGAAGGAGCGAAAATCTCCTCTTTTTCCCTTTCAACTCTACATCGCTCTGCCATTTCATCAGTCTTTTCATTTCTCCACCCCTGTCTTCTTCCTGGCTCTTCACTCAGAGGGCAGTCAGAGATGGCGGGAATGATTGGGAATGGTCTTGGCGACAGAGAGACGACGTGGTTGCCATGTGAGCGCTTGTGACAGTGATGTACGAGCGAGTCTAGCTTCTGATAATTCGTCACTCACAGACACAGAGAGGTCCATTAATCAAACGCAGCACAGTCAAGCTGCCGTCTCTACTAAAAACCCTCACGGCAGAGGTTTAGAAGCGTCTGCAGCAACCTGTGATGGTAGATCTGGTCTTTGTGGCGTGTTAAAGTTTATACTGCTCGTAGATCAGTGGAAACAAGTGTAGTTCCACTAGCTGACCGCAGAGGCCTGAGTTAAAGGCTCTCAGGGCCTTAAAGGGATAGTTCACCCAAAAATGAAAAATCTGTCACCCTCATGTCATTCCAAACCTGTAAGACCTTCTGTAAGATCTTCAATACACAAGTCAAGATATGTGTGACCCTGGACCACAAAACCAGTCATAAGGGTCAGTTTTGTTCATAAGGCTCAACAATATTTGGCTGAGATACAACTATTTGAAAATCTGGAATCTGAGGGTTCATAAAATCAAATATATATTGAGAAAATCACCTTTAAAGTTGTCCAAATTAAGTTCGTAGCAATGCATATTACTAATCAGAAACTAAGTTTTGATATATTTACAGTAAGAAATGTACAAAATATCTTCATGGAACGTGGTCTTTACTTAATATCCTAATGATTTTTGGCATAAAAGTAAGATTGATAATTTTGACCCATACAATGCATTTTTGGCTAAGACTGGTTTTGTGGTCCAGGGTCATATTTTTGATAAAATCCAAAAGCTTTCTGACCCTGTATAGACAGTAACACTGACACATTCATGGCCCAGAAAGGTAGTAAAGATGTCGTTAAAATAGTCCATCAGTGGTTCAACCATAATGTTAAGAAGCTACGACAATACTTTTGGTGTGCAAAGTAAACAAAAACAACAACATTATTCAACAATTTCTGGAAGACAGTACTGCTAGAAAAGAAAGATGCTGAGTGCCTCATCTTTGGTAGGAAGAAACTCTCTGTATTCAAGAAGATCTGATCCAATATGGCCCATATATGTCAATGTCACAGCACTAGTACTTGTAGATTAGGTCATATTTCATACAACCAGCTCGAGGGTCGTCTTCTGTAATTAAATGTGATAAATGATCAGAGGAATGTGTTGAGATCCAAACAAACATGTTTTGCACCTACAGTTCTGAATGCTGAATGGCAGATTCTGCCGCCATATGTTCACATAACCGTCTGGTACCGCAGAGCAAAATATGTTTTCAGAGTCATTATTACTGAAGTAGTGATGATATACTGTAAGCAGACATTTGAACATCTTGGGTATTTCAAGCCCCAGGGTTGCACGCAATTTACAGCTGTATTGAGAATGCATTTTAAATTCAGTTTGCGAATTTGAAATAAGGTAGGAACCAGGATGAGAAATTGCAATTTGGATTTGGATACTCATGAATTGGAGCCAGTTCCTCATTTCAGAATTTTTCACAACACTGTTAAGCTCAAGAGTTTAAAAACTAGCGAAGGGAACAACTCCAAACTAAACTTTCTGCCACAACAACAACTCATTACCAGAACTCCCCAACTCTTTTCCCCTGCACAAGAGTCTGTGCTCTTTACTGCAGAGGATGATTTAGCCTAAAAGAGCGCTGGAAATTTCTTCAGAGGCCTTGGGAGTGACTCGATCAGTCTGCTGCTGTCTCATTGAGAATGCCAGCTCATTTCTCAGGCTCGGCTCCGCGGTTTGAGCCTGTGTGCCGTTCCTGGTTCATTCTTATGCATTTCCGTTGCCAAAGAGCTCGTCAGGTGTGATGAGGTAGAGCCTGAAGTATTCCTGGCCTCCATTTTTGCTCAGAAATTTCTCATGATAGTTGGCAAAGGGTGGCAGGGAGGGAAGGAGACAGGCTTGATTTGATGGACTCTGGTCTCTGAAGAACTAAATTATACAGGAACAGATAGCGCAAATAAACGGTGACGGCCACTTGGTTTCTCTGGGGCATCTGAGTGCTTTTTATTGCACGAGGGCTGAGCTGAGCGAAACGCAAGGAAGATTGCAGATGTTTGGAGACAAATGAAAATCACAGTTTTCAGGTAAGATGCCCAACCTCCTTACTGTTTTAAAACTTTAGTTTCTTTATAAAGTATGGTCAACCACAGTTTGTATGGCAGTCTGGTTTTGTGCATGGAAAATGGCTACTGGTGACTTTTAACTGTCTGACTGGCTGCAACCTGACTCATCTGTCCATTTCAGACATCCGCGGTCAGACTGACCCTCTCTGGGAAAATAAAATCAAAGGTGCTTTTACCATTAACGTCCTTCCCAGATTGCAAGAAATCGTCCTTGTCCTTTAGAGTCAGTTCATGATTCATTTATTGTGACTTGCTTGTTTGTGCGGTGTGGTTTTGATAGATTTTATGAAATACAGAAAACTCTGAGCATGAACTATTTGTCCTTGGTTTGATGAGGAAATCATGGCTGGCAATGAAGGACAGTTACTGTTGGAACTTATCGTCATTGCCGCCGTTGTTCTGGATCAGATATCAAACTGCTGGATGTGGATTAAAGCCGTCTGCACAGGAGATGCATACAATCTCCTGATTCACTCTTGATGCTGCCATTTTGTTCTGATTAGCAGATAGAAGTGCATTTCCGGAAGGAGATGGAGCTTTAGATGGAACAAGAAAAAATGAGCACAGGATAGTTAGTGTGACAGAAATAGCAGCTTTTCGTTTTCCTTTTCAGATATCTGGGCTGTGAAAACAGTTAGCACATCAGTTGAACAATATTTGTGTTTTCAGAGTCAGTTAAATTTCTAACTAAAATGTTGTATTAGCCCTAGAACAAATGACCAAAAATATCCACACTATGCAAAGAAAGTCAACATGAGAGATTAGAATCAATTGCTTTTAATAATTAAATCATTTAAAATTATTTAAACAAAATTATTAAATAAACTGTATTTGTTTTTAATTCTTAAAGGGTCATCAAATGCCCATTTTGACAAGCTGATATGATTCTTTAGGGTCTTAATGAGAAGTCTATAACATACTTTGGTTAAAATTTCTCAGTGATGGTGTAAAAAACACCCTTTTTACCTTGTCAAAATCAGTCCTGTTCAGAGCGAGCCATTCTATTGCATGTTCCTTTAAATGCTAATGAGCTCTGCTCACCCCGTCCCTCTTTTCTGTGGGCTGACGAGCCAGTCTGTTTACTTTAGCTGCGTTTAGCAGCGAAACTTGCTAAATAGCACATTATTAAAGGGGTCATCGGATGGCCATTTTCCACAAGTTGATATGATTCTTTAGGTTCTTAATGAAAAGTCTATAATATACTTTGGTTAAAAATTCTCAATGGTTGTGTAAAACAACACCCTTTTTACCTTGCCAAAATCAGCTCTGCAAAAATCATCTCATTCTGGTCAAGGCTGCTTTAAATGCAAATGAGCTCTACTCGCCCCGCCCCTCTCTGCTCTCTGTGGAGAGACGAGCCTGTTTACTTTAGCTGCATGTAGCCACATTTAGCCGCTAAACTTGCTAACTAGCACATTATTAGGAAAGGTGATCGCATAGATTCATAAAAAAACCCTTATACTCACTTCTGCTCTAAGTGAAGCTGGATCACGAATGATTCACGCGAACATAGACGGATATATGTAGATCGGGAGGCGCATTCCCTTCACAAACAAACGTAATCTACTGCATCTTTAGCGGCTCACCACTACGTTCATTATTACATCCAGCAACACAACACCTCAATTGCTCAATCGGAGATATTCTTGTCTAACTTACATCCCTGCTCTGGCATCGAAACAAAGACGGCGGACTGTGACAGCTGATCTGAGGTAAAACGCTCATGTCAATCAACTATCGTGGGAGCGGCCTCTGTTGGTGTGACGCAACAACGACAGGCATCTGAGAATGGCTCGATTTGAAAAAGGGAATATTATTTTTACAGATTAATTAAAAACCACTGCATGGATTTTTATCATTATAGGGTAGATTTGTACATACACTGCCAACACACATTAATGTTCAAACAACATGTTAAAGTGAACTTAGCATCCGATGACCCCTTTAAGAAAGGCAATTTGCATAAAAACACTCACTTCTGCTGTAGGTGAAGCTGCATCACAAATGACGCATATATGTAGATCACCAGGTGATGACCCCTTTAAAAACACACCCTCTAGTTCTAGTAATTATAGTTAATCTAATTCTAGTATTTACAGCATTTCCATCTTAACCTTGGCCAGTCTTTTCTATGTATGTACATAAAGTCATTTACCATCAAATTAAGCCTTGTCTTGTCAACTTGTTGTGGAGGATGTTCATTTTACATAGGTCAACTGATCAAACTCTCCAGTGCTTTGTGACAACAACTGCATTAGCTTGAAAAGCGCAGCAGATGTGTTTTTTTCACTGTGCGTAGGATTCTGAGCGAAAGTCTTTTAAATACTGCGCAGCTGAGACTACAGCGCTGGCATTTTAAAAGTGGGGCTGAAGCTGCGCTGGTATTTGTACATGAGTTAACATACTAAGCAGGCACTGCGGTAGCTGAGCTGTGAATATTCATGGTTGGCACTTTGCCATGGCGATGGCTCTAAAATCCCATTTTCTGAAGCGTCATTTCATTAGGAGAGCAAATAGCTGCTCTAAAAATCTGAAATTATTTGTAATTTCGTTTCTCGTTTTAAACTAATTCTCATTGTCAGTGAAGAGGCAGGCTGGTGCATCTGCCACACACAATCACAGACAGAGGAGTGTACAATGGAAAACTTTAACACTTTTGTCTAAGTGTGTGTGTCTACATGTGTTTTTGAGCCAATCTCATCATCAGAGCACAGTCTCGCCTGATTGGGCAAGGTGATGCTGACTTGAATAGGTAATCAGGCTTTAAGCACATGAACATGTTGAGCATGTCTACTTTTTACATTGAACTCAGCTATTCTTCTTTGTGTTTTTTGTCATTTTGCATCAAGTTAGCTTACATCCTGGGAAATAAACTTTATATTTTAAAAGTGACGTTTTGCTATAGTGTAACTGTGATTTTAAGACCAAGATGAACCGCTGTCAGTAGTGGACTGAACATGCAAGAGTTAATCCTACTAATGGTGAGCACCTTGCCTTCCAGCAAATCAGCTAGGACTAATGGCTGAACAATAGCTGGTCTAATTAATGTTCATGAGCCAGGCTGATAAAGGAGCTCTGTTAAACCTGGAGAAAGGTTTCTGTCCGCATTTAAATTCATCACTATAAACCTGCATGGGCTCATGTAAGTATGCATGCTTCATGTTGTTCATCAGGGTAATTAAAGTTTTGTATTCTGAATTTGTTTTTTTTTTTTTCTTCTATTGCATTTTGAGACTAACAACCAGCCGGTAGCATCAGCAGTGGTTTGAAGGTGTGAGCGTTAATCCTACTAATGGTTAGCACCTTGCCTTTCAGCAAATCAGCAAGGACTAATGGCTGAACAATGGCACATCTAATTAATATTCAAGAGCTAGGCCGATAAAGTTAATAAAGCAGGTCTATGAAACGAGGAGAAAGTAATCTGTTCACATTCGCATATTCTTTTCTATAAAATAATGCATTCTGCATTATTAAAGTTTTATATAAAGTTTGTGTTATAGAGTTGAAGCCAAAAGATTACATCCCACTTTCAGAATCATTAAAAATGTTCATTATTTTACCAAAATAAGAGGGATCATACAAAATGCATGTTATTGTTTATTTAGTACTGACCTGAATACAATATTTCACATAAAAACGTTTACATTTAGTCCACACGAGAAAATAATTTATAAAATGAATGAATTTATAAAAATCAAAAGTTTGCATCCTTGATTCTTAATACTGCGTTGGTAACACCTTTTTTTTTTTTTTTGTTCATGAGTCCCTTGTTTGTCCTGAACAGTAAGACTGCCTGCTGTCTGCTGTTCTTCAGAAAAGTCCTTCAGGTCCCACAAATTCTTTGTTTTTTCAGCATTTTTGTGTATGTGAACCCTTTACAACAATGGCTGTATGATTTTGAGATCCAACTTTTTTCTTATTTTGCCTAAATATCAAATTCTTTTCATTTAGTACTTCCCTTCAGAGGCTACAGAAGATAGTTACATGTTTCCCAGAAGACAAAATAAGTTAAATTTACCCTGATCTTCGAATTCAAAAAGTTTTCACCTACAGTATTAAGCTTAACTTTTGAGCTGGGTCATTTTATAAATTCAACTATTTTCTCTTGTGGACTATATGTAAACATCTTTTATGTGAAATGTCTTAGTTAGGTCAGTACTAAATAAACAATAACATGCATTTTGTATAATCCCTCCTATTTTGGTAAAATTAACATTTTTAATGATTCTGAAAGGGAGATGTAAACTTTTGAGCTCAACTGTATATATTTCATTTTATTTATTTATTTTCAGTGTTAAAGTTCATTTAGTTTTTTGTTTAGTTCCAATTTAATTATTTTGTGCTGACAAAGTTAGTTAACTTGTATCTTTTAAATAGCATTGTTGCATTTCTTCATGCCTTAAATCTTGAAAACTTAAAATTTATTCTAAAGGGAACCCCAGGCATGTATGGCTTATTATAATATAAATAATGTCTCTTATTGAAATATGTAGTAGAAAACCCAAAAATTAACATCGCTTTATACATATTTTGGACTATGGTGGTGCCATTATGACATGAAATGGTTGCACTCTGTGAGCTACTGGCTCTAGCTGTTGCTATTTTTACCACAAAACAACTCGGGAAAATAAAACTGACATGATGAAAGCCACTGAAAAAGCATGAGGTGGCAATGGATATAAGTGTAGGCTTAAACAAAATGCCGTACCATCAGTTTCTCCCATCAGTAAATTCCCCCGGATAGCAAATGAAATCTATGCTAAAAAACTCCATCAGTCGCTGACAAGCGTTGACATGTTTATATCTAGCATTTGTCTCAGCAATTTGTAAGCTCTTTCAGTAGCTGTGGTCTACTAAAAGCCTCAAAGGCATCAGGACTAAAGTGGAGAGAACAAAGACGCAGGTCTTTAAGGAGTTTTATTCGTCCACAGGCTTCTTCCCATTCTTTTCTTCTCTTCTAATCACTAGGAAAAGCAGTGAGGACTTATATCGCTTCTCTTGTTGGCCTTTGACTGAAGAGTAGCTCAACCATTTCACAAAATTAAAATAATGGCGCCCCCATTTGTTTGTGTATATATGTTGTTGAATGAGCATAAGAACTGAAAATTTAGGTTCCAATTAAAATTACATGCAAATAACCAAAAAAAGCCTTGTTTATCATTTGAGGATTGGCTGTGGCATTTACAGCACCTTGTGTTGCGACAGACCATTTGTGTCAACACTGTTCACTGTGATTTTCAGTCTGACGCATCAATCGCATTGACACTTGGGAGAGATTAGAGGGTGTTCACACAGGACGTGTTCTCCCTTTCAAACAGCAACTGAACGGAGCTCTAGGGTCTCGAAGCGTATTTTTAAAATTTTCGCTTTTTTTAACTTGCCAAAATGCGGGCCTTGGGCCAAACATGTCCGTTTGACACAAATATATAAAATATTAATCTGAACATAAACGTTTGATGTTTAATTAAATAAGTTAATGTGCATTCCATTTGTCAGTTTAGTGAGTTTTCGGGAGAATGTGTGCATGTTTTGCTCCTGCTATGAATTTAGCTTATCAAATATGTTTATATAAGCGTACAGAAGTCTTCAACCATAACCAGCTGTGTCATTTTTCTCTTTTCGAAACAAACCTCTTCTGCTCAGCATGAGAAGACCTCGCTAGATGAAACCAATCTTTTCTTTCTCACTCTCTAAGACACAAGATGGATGTACCAGCAGATAAAACAACATCTCCCTTGTCAATTTATGGACTCCAGGTATACTTCAAGATCCAGTTCCCTGTTTCTGTCATTAAATCTGTCCTGTTCTACTCCATCCCTGGAACTTCCTCCCACAAACATACAATAATTGGCACAGCCAGATCTCTTGTCTTCCGCTTTCCTGGAGGTTCCCTATATTTTTCCATTTCTTCCCTCCATGCTGTAGTAGCCATTGATATTTCCCTCAGTGTGACAAGTGGGATTATTTTAAAATTCAAACTGGATTCATCGGTGAGCCGGGCGATGACACTTTTTAATATCTGAGTGGAGGTTGTGCGGGAAATGTGAAGCAGACGGCCGGGGTGAGAATTCATTACCCGGCCCCTTCTCTCACCAGCGCCAGCTGCTGCCTCACACATTCCATCTCAAACCCGAAATTGAGGCCCATCCTCTGCATATATTCCAGCCCCATTACAATGTCAGATATCCAGTCCTGAGATGGCACACGCTGCTTATGCGATGTCAGTCACTAGACAACTTGCTTCAACAACTTGACCCCCATCTGCTCCCTCTTACCTTTTTATTCCCTTCCCAGGATTCATTGCTCATGCAGAGCAAGCTCTCGGGCTACATATTTATTTGCAGATAGGTCGGTGTGCAAAGCTGCCGTGTCTCGGTGGAGGCGTGCTCCTCCTCGACTTTAAATGTGATGTTCGGAGGCCTGAGGAGATGTCACAGAAGCGTAGATGTTGTGATAGTCGTAGTGATCCGCACTGTGGGCTAGTTGTTTGACACACTGCCATTCATATTTTATCCCAGTACTACTGGGATTATCACTGTTCTTCTCTTTCCAGTTGCCTCCAAATGTGTTATATATAATATATAATACTTTATATTATATTATATAATACATAATACTTTATATTGTATTATATATATATATGTAATACTTTTATTTTTATTTTTATTATTCATTATTTATTTGTTTGCTAATTGATTGATTGATTGATTGATTTATGAATAAAAAGTCTAGGATAACAGTATTTATTTGAAATAAAATTCTTTTATAGCATTATAAAAGTACTGTCACTTTTGATAAATTCAGTGCATCCTTACCGAATAAAAATAGAAGTCTTCTAACAATATAAGTCTTTACTATAACTTTTTATCAATTTAACACACCCTTGCAGAATAAAAGTATTAATTTCTTTCAAACAAAAAAGAAAGGAATTTACTGACCTGAAACTTTGAACGGTATATTGTCATTATTATTATTATTTAAAAAAAAAATATATATATATATATATATATATATATATTGAATAAATTATATTCTTTTTAACATTTTATTCATCAAAGAATTCTGAAAAAAGTATCACGGGTTCCAAAAATAATATTAATGTTTTCAACATTTATAATAAATCAGCATATTAGGATGATTTCTGAAGTATCAAGTGACACTGAAGACTAAAGTAATGATGCTGAAAATTAAATTTTGCATTACAGGAATTAATTAATTTTAAAATATATTTAAATAGAAAACAGTTATTTTAAATTGTAATTATATTTTACAATATTACTGTTTTTACTGTATTTTTAATCAAATAAATGCAGCCTTGATGAGCAGAAAAGACTTCTTTAAAAAAAATTAAAAATCTTACTGATCCCAGATTTTTGAATGGCAGTGTATATAAAGATGAAAACATGATGCCTCTGATGAAAACCGTTGACTTTGATCTTGATTTTGATTTTGACCACCTTTTTTACTTATGTAGGTTTTTTGGAATAATGCAGGGTTAAGTTGTTAATTTGTTTCTTTTATCATATTGCTGTTATCACCATTTTTTCTAAAGCAAGAAACCACTTGAGACCATGTGTTTCAGTGATCTTCCCACAGTTAAGGAGGTTTGCAATGCACAGGCTATTGTGTCTGATTGCTTTAATTTACATAGAACATACACAACATTCTTTGCTGTGGTGATGCCAGACAAAAGAGCAGCATATGACCTTTGATAATGAGCAGTATAGAAACCAGGGTCATTAAAGCAGTGAGATTTTAAGTTGAAACAAAACTGGAGTCTTTTTAGTTTCACAGAACTCCTAGTACATATTCTCCTAGTCTCATTACTGTGATTTACGTTGTTTTCCTAATCTAAAAGTCCTTTCTTATTTTTCCTAAACCATGGTGTGATACAGTACATTCAGGGGCAAGACCTCTTTTGACCACTTTTTCTTTTGTTCAGGGCTTAGGCGAAAATTTAATGAGTTTCCATAGTTGTCTTGAAAGGTAATCTTAGGGTAATTATGAAAAAAGAAAGGCTTAGAACCTGCTGTTCATTGCAATATGTAGAAGTTCTAGCAAAGGGCTTTAGCTGTTTTTGTAAAGCATGTAACTAGTAGGCGCTGCACAGCTCAAACTTGGACTGCAAAAATGTATTGTTCTGAGAAAAGACCTTGTTCGGGGAAAAAAAGCACTTACTGATGAAGAGTTTCAGAGTTCTGGTGAGTTCTGGATATTACAATTAAAAATAGAGAAAAGGGTAGTAAGACTTGAAAAAAGAAGGTCAATTGCTTAGAAAAATATGTATGGCTATATGAAAAAGACACGTTATAATAGTTGAGCATATAACATGAGGAAGAGTAATATCATTCTGAAAGTAGCATTCAAAACACAAAGCAGAATCAACAATCAACATCTTCAAGCATGTCTTCGTTTCTAAATGAATCGATTGAGTGAATGATTGACCTTCTGTAACTGACTCAGTTATAAAGACAGTGTATGCAACCTACACACTCACACAAATATCCCTATACTAATGTTCAGACTGACAGTGTGTATGCAACGAGCAAAGTGCTGTTAAAAATCCTTTTCTTTCTTCCTATAAAGAAAGCAGACCTACCAGGAGCTTCGAAACTGATGATATTTTCATACCCTTTTTGCTTAAGATCAAAGTCTGGGTTATAATCTCAAAGTTGGTTGATTTTCTGTCTCCTCAAGAGAACAGAAAGTATAAGACTAAGGTCTACCAAAAAGTTTATAGTTAAGAATAAAGGTGAGATATTGCATTTAAAGCTACTTTACATCCCTCAAATGTGTAATTTAAACATGAAAATATCAGAACATTACCAGCGTTTGACAAAATACGTTGAACTGAAGTAAAAGCAGCAAGATTCATGTTTTCCTTTGACTTTCTCCTTAATGTGTCAAATAAATGGAAATCTGGACTTTTTCAATTTTATGTTGTGATTTTCAGGCCTGGAAATTAATGAAATCTCCACAGGGAATTTATTGTTTTTATAACTAGGCTCAGCTCTAAAATATTTTATCAGCAGTGCGGTTCTCCTTATAGCGAATGAAATATTTTAGATGTCTATAAAACTGTTTTTCTCTATTAAAATGAGAATGATTTTTTTCATAGAATGTTTTTTTTTATGCTTTTGCTGGTTTTGGACAACTGAGAAAGTCGTGGAAAGTAACTTTGATTGCTGTGTTGGTAAGTCTCTTTATAATACCTTTGGCCCCTTTGTTGCTGACTCTTTTGTTATCTTTGTGTTTCACACTTGTTTTGTAATAAAGAGCTGCAAATTGGGTTCTGCATCCCTGCTTTGAGCCTTTTGTTACACCTGCATTATGATGCATTGCTGTATTTACTGTGGAACACAAAAGCAATAATCACCCCGGCCCACACACCCCAATGAGAGGTGTTGCTCTTTACGGGTTCTGCCTCATCAATTCATTCAGTGCTCTAATTTTGGCTTTTTTCTATTAAGTAAGATTGCACTAAACAATTACGGCTGCCACTGTTTTAATCCACTCCATGCTCAGGCCTTGTTAATTTGGTTCTCAGCACGGATTCCTTGTATTTGAAGAACTCCTTCCATTATCGGTTTCCGACACCTTTTTGGCCCAGGAATGTGGCTTAATGGTATGTTGTGATAGAGCAGTTTCTCTTGGCTCTTAAACAGGGCCGGTATGACTCCTTCAGCCCTCTTAAGCTGTTGTTAAACCACTTGTTAAAACACTGTGTACTTTTTGTCTCTATTTTTGTAAGCCGAAGACAGTCTTTTCCTCTTGACCTGTCACGTATGGGCCTCTAAACCCTAATTAATGTAAGAAGCCCAGCTGCTTTGTCACTTGTTAGGTATCTACTTAGACTTATTAACTGAGACTGTGTGCCACCTGCTTATGTTCTGATTCACAGTAAGGGAACATTACTGTGCAGCAGAGATATGAATCATAAGGAATTTAATACATCTAGTTCCTTAACGATTCCACTAAGAATTATTTTATAATATTTGTATATAAGCACCTCTTGTATATTTACTGCACTCCCAGGTCTGTTGTTATGAAGTAATTTCGGATTTCATCAGACACAACAAAAACCTTCTTTTTTTTTCATTTAATGCAGACTTTTTATTGTGCCATTTTGCATAAAATCTTATAACTGGTCATAACTCCACATTAAATAAAAATTTGAGAGAAAAAAAGCTAACCCAGATTTTAGAAATTGTCACTGGAATATAATCAAGATATGTATCTTTAACATGTCAAATCGAACAAGCTCTCATTTCTCATGTACCTTGGAAATTGCCTATTGAGTCAGATTAATTGAGCAACCACTCGGAGTCATCCAATATTTTTGATTCAGTAAATCGAACCACCTAGAAATCATTTAGAAATCATTTAGAATCACTTAGAAATCACACTACACTGATTGTGCTGTGTTTTTGAATCATTAAAAAGAACCAGCTCATTTGGGAATTCTCAACTGATCGCTTTTGAATCACTAAAAAGATCCAGAAGCGTCATTCTTTCAGAATCTAACTACACTGGTTGTGCTGTGTGTTTCTGAATCACTAAAAAAACAACTCATAAGAGTCGTTCAGTTGGGAATTGAACTCAACTGATCGCGCTGCATGTTTTTGAATCACTAAAAAGATCCAAAGAAATCATTCATTCAGAATCTAACTACACTGGTTGTGGTGTGTGTTTTGAATCATTAAAAAAAAAAAAAAAAAAAAAAAACTAATTTGGGAATTAAACTCAACACACTGCATGCTTTTGAATCACTACAAAGAACCAGAAGAGTCATTCATTCCGAATCTAACTACAATGGTTGTGCTGTGTGATTTTGAATCACTAAAAAGAACCAACTTCAAGAGTCATTCATTTGGGAATGGAACTCATCTGATTGCGCTGCATGTTTTTGAATCACTAAATAGAATCAGAAGAGTCATTAATTCAGATTCTACTATACTGGTTGTGCTGGGTGTTTTTGAATCACTGAAAAGAATTGACTCTCAAGAGTCATTCATTTGGGAATTGAACTCAGCTGAACACACTGCATGCTTTTGAATCACTTAAAAGAACCAGAAGAGTCATTCATTTAGAATCTACATTGGTGGTGCTGTTTGTTTTTAAATCATTAAAAAGAACCAACGCACAAAAGTCATTTATTTGGGAACTAAACTCAACTGATCGCACCGCATGATTTTGAACCGCTAAAAAAATCCAGAAGAGTCATTCATTCATAATCTAACTACACTGATTGTGCTGTGTGTTTTTGAATCACTAAAAAGAACCTGAAGAGTCATTTATTTAGAATCTAACTGCACTGGTTGTGGTGTGTGTTTCTGAATCATTAAAAATAACCAACTCATTTGGGAATTCAGAAATTACTGTAACTAAACTGGTTGTTTTGTGTGTTTTTGAATCACTAAAAAGAACCAACTCATAAGAGTTGTTTATTTAGGAATTGAACTCAACTGATTGCACTGCATGCTTTTGAATCACTAAAAAGAACCAAAAGATTCCTTCATTCAAAATTTAACTACACTGGTTGTGTTGTGTGTTTTTGATTCACTAAAAAGAACTAACTCATAAAAGCTGTTCATTTGGGAATTGAACTTACCTGATCGCAATGCATACTTTTGAATCACTAAAAAGAACCAGAAGAGTCATTCATTCAGAGTCTAACTGCACTGGTTTTGCTGCATGCTTTAGATGTCACATGCCTTTCCGAATATAGATTCACATTTCAGGCACACCTTTCTGAAAAGTGTTGTTGGAATGGATAGTCACAAAAACAATTTGCTTCTGTTATATTTTACAAAACGGAGTCATTCATAATAAAAGCTAATCCTTGGTTCTCAAGCCATCTGCTCCAGTAACATGTACCTCCTGTCTAGGTGTAATCTATGGAGCTGTCACACAAACACTGGTGTTCTGGTTGGTTGCCAGTCCATTCTGGTAACAGATTCACTGATATGTGGCACACATCCGTACAATCATACACACATTCATAGATAGACATACACATGATGCACACATCCAACACAGACGCCCTCAGTATGAATCAGTCCAGGTGTCTTGCTCTGCTGGTCACAGTTTAATGAACACTGACACCACATTGAGATGGATGCAGGCCAGGCCTGCTGGTGTTTTAAACATGAAATGCTCTGTAGAATGCCACAAGGAAACCCAGAAGCACCTGAAGTAACTGTTAATATGACTGCTGAAATATACTACTGCTTTATTGCTGAAGTACATTTAAAACTGTAAGTACTGTGGCGTGAGTGATGTTTGTATCAATATTTATGTTGGTGTCAATAGTTCTACAGTCTCAACAGATTACAGATTGAATTTACACTAAATAAAAGCTGTTAATTTTCACTTGGCAAAAGAGAATTTTACCACTACAACTCTGCAGTACTGTATATCTACTTGATAGACAGACTGGCAACGACTGCTTTAATAGGACCGAACAACAATGCATGTAACTTTTCACAAGCTGTAACTTTTAAGTAGCCTGAATGTCATTGTAATTCAAACCTGACTGGAAATGTTCCCTATGGGAACTTATAAGATGGCCTACTCGCAAATGACTTTAAGCGAACCCATTTGGGTGTAATCGGATGACCCAGTTGGTCTATTGTCAGTACATGCTCATAAAAGCCTCCGACAGCCACTCTAATGTTAACTCCCGACTCAGAGATCAGCGAAATTTAAAGCGTTTGGGGAGCCATGCTGTAATTTGGCCAGAACGTTCGGATGAAATAAACAGTGTGCCATTGCATCAAGGGCAACCGGAATGACTACACGCTTGTCCAGGTGGGAAATAACCTCAGGCACACAATTCAAATTTAAAACTCAGCGTGTTCGCAGAGATGAAGCTGGAAATCTGACAGTAAATCTGCCCTGCTTTGGGCCCCAGCCAGAGATCAATATCTGCAGCGGGATGGGGGACACTCGGGAGGAGGTGGGATTATTCAGTATGGTTGATGGCTTTTCAGCTCGGTGATGGCAAGTAATTTGTGGTGCTTCAATGTGTAACCTGCTACCCATTAGAAATGACCGGATAACTGGGCTTGGATGTAGTTTATTCGCCTGGTATGCTTGAATTCGCAATAGACAATGGCCATGATTGATCAAATCATTTTCAGAAATCCAATATGCACAAATATAGTGCTCAGGGACTGGGATTTAGATAGGTGCATGACTGCATTGATCTAAAATAACCTATCATTTGTATCAATTGGTGAAAGAGTGTGTGCTTCTCACTACTGTCTATATAAGTCATTTGTACCCATATTTACTTTGCTTGCTGAATCCTATACAGCTATTTTGTCCTACCTTAGTTCCAGAACAAATGACTCTAATGAGCCATTTTGATGGTTCATTTTCATGAGTCAAAATCATACAGCACATGTTGTTACATTTAATGACTCTTATGAACCAGTTCTTTATGAATTAAAAACATATCAGACCAGTAATTAATTTAAATACATTAACATATATTTTAAAATCACAGCGGCGTTTTAGTGCCACGTTAAAAATATTTTAAAAATCTAAGATTACGAGATTCGAAATGTTACAAGAATAAAGTCCAAATACTTTTTAGAATAAAGTCGAAATGTTTAGAGAATTTAAATCAAAATCAAAATGTTAATAATAAGTTTAATCTCGTAATTGCTACAAATTAATTGACTATTCTCAAAACATTTCGACTTTACTCTCGAAACATTTAGACTTTATTCTTGTAAAATTTTAACTCGTAATATATTGTCTTTATTCTCGGAATATCAACTTTATTCTCGTAGTATTTCGACTTTATTCTCATAATATTTTGACTTTATTCTCGTAGTATTTCGACTTTATTCTTGTAGAATTATGACATTATTGTCGTAATGATTTGACTATATTCTCGTAATTTCGATTTTATTCTCGAAATATTATGACTTTAATCTTGTATTCTTAGTTGTTGTTTTTTTTTAATATTGAAAAGAAGAATTTCATGAAACATGAAAAATTTCCAAAAAAAAAAAAAATACTGTATATTTTATATATAGTAATTCAAAACACACACACACACACGCATACATATATATATATATATATAGTAATCATTTTTTACAATATTACATTTAATACAGAGTTCTGGCATGAAACTCTATATGGCGCAATCCTGATAGGTCTAACTCAATCTGACCTAATGACATCATTATCACATGGCAGAGCTGATTGGTTCTTCCCTGTATCAGTAGCCAATGAGCTCACTGCTCAAAATTCAAATATATGACTAGCGCTAGCTGTAAGCAGTTTTGCAGCATGCTTCAGAAATCCTCCACCTTCCCCAGCTCCACCTGTATAGATCTGCTACGAGGTGATTCATGTATGCTATGGAGGTTATTCATATATGTTATATGTGCTGCAGCAATGTATCTTACATGCTCACAGCAGCATGTTGTGGATGTATTGGCAGTAGCAAGTCTCGGTACTTGCACTGCCGCAGCAGCAGCAGCGTAGCAGATCTATTCCGCCAAGACCAAATACATTTATATTGTCATGTACATTACGATGCCAATCCCTCAGAGATTTGTCATGACAGAACTGTAGTTTATTAAATAAATGCAGCCTTAAGCATAAGAGGCTTGTGTATGATTGACTGATTGATTTAATATATAGTGGCAATATATTGGGGAATTTAAATTGTATTTCTTTTTTCTCCCAAATATTTATAAATTATTATTTTGAAAGTACTAAGATAATTGTTTATGTAACCACTGAGGAGCTGGAATCTTTAAGAGAACTGTTGAATTCCTTATGATTCCCACCCTTTCTCAAGTCACATCTTTGTAGTCTTTTTCTTACCTTATTTATCCAATACGTCCATTACAGCTGAACCTTCCAAGGACGTCATCTTGACAGACTTGCAATCAAGAGAGTTAGATTTTTCTCATGTTCAGTGTCCTATTTTGGAAGCCACGACAACAGTCTTCTGTCATGTTGATGTTACGGCATCTGAAGGCACGTCACTGTTTTGTTCCTCTGTTATATTCCGCAGTATCAGAGTTATGGAACATCAAAAGAAAAACCTAACAAGCTTTCTCACTCCCACAACGTCTTGTGTTTGGGTTCACAGCCACAAGAGGAACAGGAGCCAAAGCTCAGCACGGTGTGAGGAGGTCGCCCTCAGGCAAGCGTGAGACTGGCCTTAGTAATTGGCACCAGTGAACGAGAGGGTCCTGGCATGGCTCTGAAAAACAGAGGTGAGACTAACCCCTGTGGATTCCAGTACTGCCCTTGAGAGGTTTGTCCTAGGGGTATTATTAACCACCTCCATGAGACTGCAAAAGCTTGGAACACAGTCAAATATGCACTGTTTTGCCATAGCATGGCATGTTTCAGTTTTTGTGTGTGTGTGTGTGTGTTTGGCAAGTAGTGAAAGTGCACTAAGAATAAAATTCAACCTGATTTAAGATCTATGGTCAATTGCAAGGGGTCTCACGGGTGATATCCACAAATGTGATGGACTACGACTTCATTTTGTCAGTCACCTGGTTGCCCCACCCACCTCAAACTCATTGGACTCATATGATAGGCCACTCTTCATGCTTATTAAACGTCAAACTTGAATGTGAAGAGACTGTGGACATTTAGAATTGTATATTATGTGACAAATCTCTCAAATTATGTCCCATCAAACTTAGTTTTTTTTTATTTATTTATTTTGGTAACTAATTTATAACATTTGTTAGGAACATTTGTTAGGAACATGAATCTTTAATGGCAATTTTTATTGTCCTGGAACCAAATATGTTTGTTTTTAGTGTTGGAGTGTGAATTGCAAATGCTAAAGACTTGCCAATTTTATTAGACAGATTAGAAAGCAAACACCATACAATATATAGGGTCCTATGTTTTCAGCAATGCAGAAAACTGACTGAACTACTGAACTATTGTGAATTTTAAGCCACAAAAATACTATTTAAATATGAGTCCTACATGAATGGCACAAACACACGGTTTACTACACACATACTGAAGTATGCATGACAGCAACCTGTCAAAATAAAGTTTAAAAAATACCATTTTTGTTAAACTTTAAAAAAATTGTATGTTTTAGCCACTAGGGGGTGCATATTCAAAACAAACAATGAAACAAAGACGTAGTTTGATGATGCCGTGATTGAGTGCGGAATCATTACATTTGAGTGTGGTGAAAGTTCTGTTATACTGCTACTCTGTACATTTGTCACCTGTCTAATAAAATGCATAACATTTTAAAGTGTCTTTGGGGTTTCTACGTTTTCTAACAAAATAAAACTAGAAAATCGAGGGTGTATGACATCATTGGCAGGCGACACAATGACACTGTCTTTTACACTATTTAAAATTGCTTATTTCTCTGGATTTAAACATTCTTCGAAACACACAAGTCAGCAAAATATATAACATTGTTCTGGTTTTTGGATATTTTAATAAAAAAAAATCTTACATATTGTGCCTTTACAGTCTAGAAAAAATGTAATTTTGAAGCCTTGCCACCAGAATGAAAGTCTATTAACAAAAATAGCATCATTTTACAGTTGAATGGCACTCTGATTACAAATAGCAGTTTTAATGGGTTTCAGTGGGGACATTTTGTCCAAATGCTGAGTGTAACAATTTTTTGCACCTAGTGCAAAATAGATTTATTAAAGGAAATGGAGGTGAAAAGTAAAATTCCAGTAAAAATACACACCTGTGCCAGAATGTATGCAGCTGGCAATAACACGGGTGAAATGATCAGAAAAAACTAGACAAACCAAAAATTGTCTTGGTCAGAACATGTTGTGCATTTACCAAATGCATCCTAAGTATTCAAGACATGTTCAGTTTGTTTGTTCCTTAAGAATTGAAGACCTTGCCAGGACTCTACCAGTTGAGCTACAGGAACACAAATTGAAATGTCAGGCCTGCAACCAGCTTGTTCCATTAAGACTTCCTGGTAAACAGATCTATAACCAAGTCCCAAGTCGTACTTGTATATAGTTTTCATTCGCACGCTATCACACAGGGATTTAAAAAAGACTCTGACATGTCTCTAGAGCTTTTAAGAGGTGGATTATATTCATGCAAATCTTTCTGTATTTGCTTTTTAAGCACAGACTTGTTGTGTCTCTACAGGGAGCGTCCCACCATCGTCTGAATATTTTTTATTAGTCTCCCTTGGGCACTGGAAAAGTCTTGCTGTATGCACTCTGCTCAGCTTCAAGCAGAGGTGTTAATAGAACCTCTTGTGAATCAGCGTCATTCCATTCTACACTATCATTAGCCCTAGGGTGGGCCAGAGGGAAAGAGAGAGACTGTGGTGCATCTCTTCTCGTTTGCCTTGTTTTTCTTTCTTTTTTTTCTTTCCTCTCACTCATCTATTCTCTCTTCATGAGTCATTATTCCCCATCTGCAGAAACGTAGCAGGAGTGACGGTTGTTGTATGGGCATGCACGAAATATGATCAATAAAATATTGTCATCCAACACATCACTCTTCAATTGGTGTTTACTCGAGCCATCCGCTCTCTCTCTCTCTCTCTCTCTCTCACTTCTCAGTTTCCTGATTTCTTTGCTACCTACACTTTCATTCATTCCACTCTCGCTTTATTCATATTTATAATGCCTTTGGTAGTCTTTGGTATTCCTTTTCACTTGCATGTTTATTCAGGGACAATATTGGAAGGAGATGGACCACTTGTAGAAAAATTAATAGAAAAATATTGCTCGTGTAGAGATGAAGCTTCAGGCTTTCAGTTAAAATTGCCTTTGATGGCGGGTGAGTGCCCAAAATCTTAAATAATGCTATGAGTAATTAATTATATATGTTCTGGTTATACCATATTGTCCTTTCAGAAAAGTATTAATTTCTTTTAAAAAAGAAATTGATAACATCACATTTGTTAAAAGCCATAACCATCAAACTATTTTTTAGGATGCATGCATTTAATTCGTTCAAAACATGCTGTAAAATCATTTATAATGTTGCAGATTACTTTCTGTTTGGAGTAAATATTGTATTATTGGCATTCCCATCAAAAAGTCTATTAAGAATTCTAGCAGTCAGATAATTTAATTCACACTTGCTTCTCTCATTCACCAGGTAATTACGTAATTTACGTAATTAAAGGAAAATGGCCTTATCGGAAACACACTTCCTCCTTCAGACACACAAACAGGTATGTTTAAGCAATGTCTGTAAATCCAGAGAGGCCAGATATCATCTACTGCAAGAATAATCCAGTCACTGAGTGATTCAATTCAAACCTATTGACTTTGCAAAGTGTCACAATTCCAGAATTGATGAAACCTCCATCAATGGATTGAATACTCACTTCTGAGTCACAGCCGGCCCAGAAGCCAATCACCTGAGTGCTTTTTGCCTCAGCAGGCAATTCCACAAGAGTATTCGGATCAATTTACCAGAGTAATGGCTTTGTCTGGGTTTTGTATGCATGTTTAATTTTTCACCCTCAAGCAGCAGCGCTGCCCCAGATTTACAGTTTTCTGCACTAACAGTCAATCCAAAGTTGGACAGAATCACCACTGACCCTGATTCTTTCTCTCTTCCTCTCTCTCTCTTTTTCTCTCAACATTTATCAGTTTTAATAAAAATGAAATCTCAGACTGTCTAGGGAGGAGATGTTAAGATGGCAGCGGGACGCTGGCAGGATCACAGACAGAATGATAAAAGCGACTTTCTAAAAAAGGACTTCTGTGAGACCACAGTGTGGTGACCAAAAAAACAAGTTGGTAAGTGAGAGCAGTTAAACGCACAGTTCAGGAGGAATTTCTGTAAAGTAGAACGGTAACCACCAAAGACGTCTGTGACCCAGGACCACAAAACCAGTCTTAAGTCGCACGGGTGTATTTGTAGCAATAGCTAACAATACAATGTATGGGTCAAAATTATCGATTATTTTTCTTTTATGCCAAAAATCATTAGGATATTAAGTAAAGATCTTGTTCCATGAAGATATTTTGTACATTTTCTGTCGTACATATATCAATTTATTATATCAATATTATAATACATTATATCAATATATCTTAATTTTTGATTAGTAATATGCATTGCTAAGAACTTCGCTAAGAACTTTGGACACCTTTAAAGGTGATTTTCTCAATATTTTGATCTTTTTTTTTTTTTTTGCACCCTCAGATTCCAGATTATCAAATAGCTGTCCTATCCTTACAAACCATACATCAATGGAAAGCTTATTTATTGATGATGTATAAATCTCAATTTCAAAAAACTGACCCTTATGACTGGTTTGTGTTCCAGGGTCACATTTAAGGCAATGGTCCTTTAAATATTTAGATGTGTGGACGATTAGTGGGTTTTCAATGACTGATTCTTAGAGTTTTACCTGTCCTACTCCTTTTTTGTAGATTCTGTGTTAGCAATGCCATTCTGGTTGTCTTTTTTGAATATCTAATAGAATTAGATATTGTAATACAATAAAAATTTAGTGTTTTTTCCACTAGAGTAAACATCTGGGCTTGTAACTAAAATCTTCTAGGCTCAAATCCTGCCAGATTTCATCAGGTTACTCCAAAAGAATTGATCCTGCAAAAAGTTTAGTTTTTTTACTTTTGGTGAAAGTATCTGTGTTGTTTTAATATTATACTATTTAGAATTTGCTTTTATTTTTATATATTTTTGTTAATTTTAATGGTTTTTGTTAGCTTATTTTTAGTAATAATTGTATGTGTTTGTCATTTTTTATTATATTTGTAAATATTTTTGTTTAGTTTAAATTTATTGTTCCTGCAAAAAGGTTTGTTTTGTAGTTTTGAATGTCACTTTTGCTGAAAGTATCAGTGTTATTTTAATTTTATTTATATACTATTATAGTATTTCTTAACATTTTGAATTAGCATTTTTATATTTTGTTTTAATTTTAGTTTTAGCTTTTTTTTAATTGATTGTTTTAGTAATAATTTTTTGTTTGTCATTTTTATTATATTTTTAAATATTTTTGTTTAGCTTGAATTTATTTTTGCTTTATAGTTTTAGCACTCACTGTATTTTTATTTTTTTTATTTAAAACTTCTTGGATTTTTTTTTTATTATTATTATTGCAATTAACAAAAACTGTTTTAATCAGCAATTAATACCGACTGAAGCATTTGCCACTTGGCAAGTGTTTATTTGTACCAAACTCTTCTCTTTGCTAAGCGAAAGTGTTTGGAAAGCAAATTCTTGCTTTTAAACCTCCAAAATGGAATTATAAGTAACAAATTCACAGTGGGTCTCAGAGGTTTTGTGGAAATTTGAGGTTCATCTATAGGTTACACATGACAAAACTTATAAAATAATGCACAAGGCATTTTCATAGCTGGTGAATTTTTTTAATTCACGCTTCATTTTGGACCCTGCATATTGTTTGTGTTTGCTCTTTGCATTTTCACATGTGGCACCAGTTCATTTGAAGAAAAACAACATCAAGCAGAAGAAAATAAGATGGGCTTGGAACAACACAAGGTTGAGTAAATAATGAAAGAATTTTCATTTGGGGATGAATTAACCCCTAAAGCTTTACAAGAATGAAAATCCCAAGAGATAGACCACAGAAACTGCCGATATCTTGTCTCATTTGTGGCATATCCTGTGCAATTCGTATCCCACAGACAGTAAAAACCAAAAAGAGCAGAGTCCAAAATAACACATGCGACTATTCAGTTTGACAGTAATATTCAGTAATTCACAAGAAAGATGAGTTTGAGACGTACCGCTCAATTGCGCCAGCGTCTGCCCGAGCATCAAACAGCAGACCACTTTAAGCTTAGCGTGTATGTGTGCGTGTTATAAACAAACTCAGACTGGACGCAAACGGCCACCGCTAGACCTCTGATTCATGTCTGACTCCAGGCTGAATTGATTACAGCAGCTGTCTGATTGCTGACCGTCCATCTGCTGCGGCCAATCTAAATTGCAACTCCTCAGAGGGTCTCGCGGCCCCTCCCTATTCCAGTCCAGCGCTGATAAATCAAATCTCACCCCGTGATTCAGCCCTCTCTCTCTCTCCTCTGCCATGCCAACACAGGAAACGACTCACCATCTCTGGGGCAATTTCCCCAGAGATTGAATTGAAGTGATTTATGAGTGCCAGGCATGGCATGCAGGACTCATGACTGCATGGCGATGAATGTTTGTGAACTCACGGAAAACAGAGAATGTTCTTTGTGGGCATGAAAATGAAAGTCAAACTGATTTGAATAAGAAAGATGTACGATGTCATTTTTTTGGGCACAATGCATATGTGTTTTTGTGCGCTTTATTGCCAGTTGCCTTTGAAACTTTTTAACTTCTGGAGAGTTCTGTTGTTATGAAACTGAACAGAAATTTGGAGGGAAGAAAACTTGGGACGAACTTGGGATTTTGCATTCTTTTGAAATTCTTTCGTCATTTTCTCACCCTCATAAAATTAGGAACCTGACTTTTTTTCTATGCAGTTACAGTGCGGAGAATCGGAGCTTCAAGTCTCAAAAACACATTATAAAACTGATTTTCATGACATGTGCACTGTATTCCTCATGAAACCTGCACAGACAAGAATTATTTGTCCTTTGCTGATAGTCTTCCTTTCCGGTGCATTATGTGACCAGATTAGATGAAAGACCTGACAGAACAACGTGCTACTTCTTTTCTCTTCAATACAGTTGGAAGTTAAATTAAATGTAATGTGGAGGATGTTAACTGTGACAAGATGATTGACAGGCCAGTTTACTGTGACAGGGTAAAGACGCAGTTGTGTGACGTGATAGTATGTGCCAAAGCGTGCCTACTCACTTAAAAGTGTGTACTTTTTCTTCACCAAAAGAGTACATACATAAGGGCATAGTATAATGTCACAACTGCATCTTTACCCTGTCACAATAAACCTGTCAATCATCTTGTCACAGTTAACATCCTCCACATTACATTTCATTTAACTTCCAACCGTTATGAAGAGAAAAGAAGTAGCACGTTGTTCTGTCAGGTCTTTTTATGCCGAAAACTCATATTTTTTGCATAATGATGCACTTAAAAGTTAACCTGAAATAGACCATCCAGGGACTTTTGACATACTCTTTTCAGCATACTATGCTTTGGGACACACTTATTGTAATCTCACATACTATTTAGGATGGATAGTATGAACATTGGGACACAGGGCTGGATCAGACTGATTTATTAATGAATTATTCAGACTGATTCTGTGAACTGAATCAACTGATTCATTAAAAAGGATCTCACTTAAAAGAACGATTCATTCATTAATCGGACACAATTACTTAGTCCCACCCCCGTGCCTCGATTGGTTCAAACTGTCATCTATTCAACCAACAAACATAGGTTTTTGACTTTTAAAGCACCAGTTAGCATGTTTCTTTGGAAATTTGAACAAACTCAAAGTGATAGAAAAGTGTGTCCTGCGTGCATGAAAACAAACACAAAATAACACATTTGCGTGATAGCACTCTCTGAAAAAGCACAGAAAAACACACGACAGAGCACTTTGACATAAAACAAACCAAAAACAAGGATAAAATAGCGGTACATATGGGATAAAGCACTGGAATTTATGTTTTAAGTGGCTATGCGTTATCCCGGACGTGGAATACGGCAAGCGGATCGATCCGTTTGCAGGGTTGCCAACTCTCACGCATTTGGCGTGAAACACACGCTTTCAGGCTCTGTCTCACGCTCTCACTCTGCCCATGTAAATCTCACGCCAAATTGAAAGTTTCAGCTGTTGCTTTAATACTAAATTTAAACGATAAATACCCTTTTGGCGCACGTAATGTGGTGTAAATCGTAAAATGTAGCGCTTCTGTTAATGCCAGAGCTATTGAGAGCTGCGACAAGCTTTGATCTCGCCGGCGTCGCGGCCACGCGGTCACGTGATTCACGAAGTTCTCAAAACAAACCAGCGTTGAACTTAAATGTGTTTAAGTCACTGATTTTTATATAATGAAATATGTACACTACCGTTCAAAAGTTTGGGGTCAGTAAGACTTGTAATAGTCTTTAAAGTAGTCTCTTATGCTCATCAAGGCTGCATTTATTTGATTAAAAATATAGAAAAAAAAACAGTAATATTGCAAAATGTTTTTACAATATAAAATAATGTTTTTATTTTAACATACTTTAAAATAGAATTTATTCCTGTGATGAAAAGCTGAATTTTTATCAGCTGTTACTCCAGTCTTAAGTGTCACATGATCCTTCAGAAATTATTCTAATATGCGGATTTATTATTAGAATGATCAATGTTGGATAATATCAACAGTTGTGCTGCCAAATATTTTTTGGAACCTGTGATTTTTTTTTTTCAGGATTCTTTCATGAATAACAAGTTTAAAAAGTACAGTGTTTATTCAAAATATAAATATTTTATAACAATGTAAATTATTTATTATTAACTTTTAATAAACTTTTAATTATTAACTTAATACATCCTTGGTGAATAAAAGTATTAATATCTTAAAAAAAAAGAAAAAATGTACTGACCCCAAACTTTTGAACGGTAGTGTATATATATATATATATATATATATATATATATATATAATGTTCTCTATTATAGATCAGTGGTTTAAGTGGAATAGAGACGACAGCTTCACTATACAGGTATTTGCAGCAATTTTTGGTAAACATTACAGCATATTACGCATTGATTTTTACAGTATAATTTTATTCTGATGAAGAGGCAACCCTTACGAAAATGAAATATGGTTTTACTACAAATACAACCAAAAAAACATGGGTACTGTAGTTAAACCATGGTCTTGCTACACTAACGATAGTTTAACCGTGGTATTTGTAGAAAACCTCTGGTTATACAAATGGTAATCAATGCACCAAAAAGCATGGTTACTACACTTTTACTATAATAAAACCATGGTTAATTTTCGTAAGGGTTAATATGGTTTTCTTGTATTTAACCCTCAGGTATTGATTACTTATAATGTGACCATACAGCTTAATTGTTTTTCAGTTAAATAAATGTTCTATATTTTAGTTCAGTAATGTTCATTTAATATTTTAAGGAGATCATTTAGTACTAAATACTATTTGTGCAATAATTATGGTCCATTAATGACTTAAAAAAATATATATATCTATAATATTGCTGGTCATACCTGCTTACCTATTTTGAAGTTTTTCATTTAAATAAATATTTAGAAATGATTAAACACTATATTTTTAAATGTTAAATTAAAAAGTTAAGTTAAAAAGTTAAAAGTGACTTACATATATATATTTTTTAATGATACTGGTAGAAGTACACACAATGAATGCAAGCAAATACTGAATTTAAATCCAAGTTTAAAATTGTGCTAAAAAAGGCATTCAGCTGCATTTAATTTTGGTAATTCATTTATTCTTAAAGAAGACAAAATGAAAAATGGGACTTTAAATTAGCTAGACTTGGATTCAAAGTTATCCTGTTTATAATGATGTATATATAGCACTTGATGCTGACTGCTAGAATGGGTCTGTAAAAAACAAAAGGAAAGTGCAGGCGTGTCAGGTACCCCTAAAATGTTCTAGATCTTTAAAGGTTAATGACTAATTTTGGCCTGCTTGTCACACAAATATATTGTGTAACATTAGAGGACTTGGAGTATAATCACACAATTCATATGAACCACTTTTATGATTTTTTTTTATCATTTTGTAGCAGCTCAGGTCCTCATTTACTTTCATTTTTCATTTAAGATATTGTTTGAAACATCTTTTATGTTCCAGGAAATGCAATCGTGCAGGTCTGAAACATCATGAGGGCGAGTAAATAATCCAAGTTTATAGTTTAGATTTTCTGTGTTTTCTTCACACCAACACACAGTATCAAAACCTGCTCGCTATTCTAATCAATATTTCATTTGAAGTGAAAAATCACAAATGAGTTTCATACCTGCTTAAGCATGTACATGTTCATACTCTCACAAACACCTTCTCTCACGGAGATGCATTCACACACCTAGCCCTGCTTTGAGTTGTGACAGGTGAGGAGAAGTGGTGTGACATGTCTTCTGCAGACGA
The DNA here is from genome assembly GCA_012976165.1 of Labeo catla. Taxonomy (NCBI): domain Eukaryota; kingdom Metazoa; phylum Chordata; class Actinopteri; order Cypriniformes; family Cyprinidae; genus Labeo; species Labeo catla. The sequence continues at coordinate 66,155 of VONZ01001655.1, forward strand.
TCGCCTCAGTGCCACTCATTAGGCATTGCTGAGGGGGGGATCTTGGGGTGCTGTTGGGTATAAAGCAGGGACATGACTCACACATATCTAAACTTATGCGATTTTGTCCATTTGTTCAACCAGGTGCGAGGCTATATGCATCGCATATAAAACCATATTAATGCGATTTACTCATAGCATATATCAATACGCAGCTCCAATGTGAGACTTGTCTCTCAGTAAGTCTGGTGCAATAAGACACTATGATTGCTTGTGCAGTCAGAAAGACTGTATTTGAAAGAAATCTTTTGTGCTGTGTTAAAGGACACCCCTGAAGTCATATTCTGTGGGCAAAGAAGTGTAACTTTGATATTGGATATTTTCCGGAGGGCCAAAAATGGTAGAGGTCTTGTTTTCTAATTTTAACAGGACTTCAGAGTCAAGTTATTGGTTCACAAAAAGTCATGGTGGTGTGAGACTGCTGACTGCAAACAGATTTATCGGATGACTGTGAACTGAGACATTTTGTAGTGTTGTTTGAGTTCTAGTCCAGTTTAATTCCGTATAGTGCACTTTTCTGTAGCAGTAATGCATTTGTACAGTAGATATACACTTTTAAAATATGCTAAAATTCACTGATAATATTGCCTTCTATAGCTGCTTTCATTCCCATACTTTTCTTTAATAATGATCTAAAAGAATTCTATTTATCCATCTATTCATTCGTTTGACTATCCATCCATCCATCCATCCGTTCATCCATCCAGTGATTAATTATTTGTTTGTTTTCCCATCCATCCATCCAAAATAAATCCATTATTTATTTTTCTTTTTCCATCAATTCTATCTATCTATCTATCTATCTATCTATCAGTCTGTCTGTTTGTCTGTCTATCATCTATCTATCTATCTATCTATCTATCTATCTATCTATCTATCTATCTATCATTTGTTTGTCTATCCATTAATCCATTAATTCATTTATTCATTGTTTTTGTTTGTCTATCCATCCGTTTGTTTGTTTGTTTGTTTGTATGTATGTATGTCTGTCTGTCTGTCCATCCATCCATCCATCCATCCATCCATTTATCCTTCCATTGATTGTTTGTTTGTTTTTCCATCCATCCATCCATCCATCCATTGATTATTAATTGTTTGTTTGCTTTTTCATCCATCCATCCATCCATTGTTGGTTTGTTTTGTCCATCCGTCCACCCATCCATCATCCATCCATCCATCCATCTATCTATCTATCCTTCCATTGAATGTTTGTTTGTTTTTCTATCCATCCATCCATCCATTGATTATTTAATTGTTGGTTTGGTTTTCATCCATCCATCCATCCATCCATCCATTGATTATTTGTTTGCTTTTTCATCCATCCATCCATCCATCCATTGTTGGTTTGTTTGTCCATCCATCCATCCATCCATCCATCCATCCATCATTTTGATGGTTTGTTTGTTTTTCTATCCATCCATCCATTTATTCATCCATTGTTTGGTTTGATTGTATGTCTGTCTTTCAATCCATCCATCCATCATTTATCTATCTATCTATCTATTGTTTGTCTATCCATCCATCAATTTATTCATTATTTTTTGTTTGTTTGTCTATCCATCCATCCATTGTTTGTATGTTTATTTGTTTGTCTATCCATCCATCCATTGTTTGTATGTTTGTTTGTTTGTCTATCTATCCATCCATCCTTTATGTTAAAATTTACTGACAATTCATCTATCTATCGTTTGTTTCTCCATCCTTAATCTATCCATCCATCAGGCCTTTAAACCTAAATTTGAACTGAATTTAAAATGCATTCTCAATACAGCCGTAAATTATGTGTAACCCTGGAGCTTGAAATACAATATTATTTATATTCCTGTAAACAAATGTACAAACCTCTAAACTTCTTTTGAATTCTTAGCTTAGGAGGAAATCTGGATGTTACTCATATCCCATACCCCACACCTCTGGGCTGGTGAACAGGTGAATGAGTGAATGAGTCAGACAGAGATAGACACTCTCACCCATCCTCCAAATGCATATCCACACTTCAAGAATCAACTCCTTTGATCTATGTGCTAAAAATCATTATATTATCTCCAGCATTACAGAAACCATTCCTCGTTAAGAGATTGTGGGGCAAGAGGTCAGTCCCTGGTATTTACCTTCTTCAAACACCTCTAGTCAGCGCAAAGAGGCCTGGAAAGATCACTGAGGGGGTCAAAAGAGCAGAAATCCCATCACGCCATTCAACAAAATCGTCTCAGGTTACGTATGTAACCCTGGTTCCCCGAGGGAACGAGACGCCGCGTCGAAAACGCTATGGGAACGCCTCCAGCGTGACCGCGCTCTGAACACGTGTGAAATCAGACCAATGGAAGAGCGAGACGTCACAGGCGGGTGACGTCACAGACCAGGAAGCATAAAAGCACGTGCGCCAGAACGAACGGCAGCTTCAAAGAGAAGCAGCGCTCGCAGGGACGCAGGAAGCTGGCCTCGAGACGCGGCGTCTCGTTCCCTCGGGGAACCAGGGTTACATACGTAACCTGAGACGTTCCCCTTCGGGAACTCGAGCCGCGTCGGAAAACGCTATGGGAACGAGATGCCCACGCCACCAGCTCCAAGTCCCTGCCTAGAAGAGCTAGGAAGGACCGAAGAACCAGGGGTCAAGAGGTCAAGACGGTAGAACCTGACAAACGTAAGGGGCGTGGACCAACCCGCAGCGTTACAGATATCCTGAAGGGGAATACCCGCAAGGAAAGATTTAGAGGCCGCCATGCTACGGGTGGAATGAGCCTTTACCCCCAAGGGAGGAGGAAGGCCCGAAGACTCATAAGCCAGGAGGATAGCCTCGACTATCCACCGACTTATGGTCTGCTTAGAGGCAGGGAGACCACGTCTCTGAGGACCAAAGCAAACGAACAACTGGTCCGACCTTCTCCAAGTAGCCACCCGGTGAACGTATGCATCCAGCGCTCGAACTGGACACATACAGTTCAGCTTCTGCTGGTCAGGCTCCCGAAAGGGAGGAGGACAGAAGGCCTGGAGTACGACAGGCCGTGGTGCAGAGGAAGGGACCTTAGGGACATACCCAGTGCGAGGGTGAAGAAAAACTTTAGAAAGGCCTGGAGCAAAGTCCAGGAAAGAGGGGGCCACAGAAAGGGCCTGCAGGTCACCAACTCTCTTTAGAGATGAAAGGGCTAAAAGAAAAGAAGTCTTAAAGGACAGATGACAGTCAGAGATCTCTTCTAAAGGCTCGAAGGGAGGAAGACAGAGAGCCTCAAGCACCACAGACAGGTCCCAGGAAGGGACACGAGGTCGTACCGGGGGCCTTAGCCTCAGCGCACCGCGGAGGAAACGTGTAACCAGGGGGTCCCTACCCACGGAAAGACCACCGAGAGGGGCGTGGTAGGCCGCAATGGCCGCCACGTAAACCTTCAAGGTGGAGTGGGATAACCCAGCAGACAGCCTGTCCTGCAGAAACTCCAGCACTGAGCCAACTGGGCAGTTAACTGGGTCCTGCTGGCGGCGTCCACACCAAGAAGTGAAAAGTTTCCACTTCAAGGCATACAGTTTCCTCGTGGAGGGAGCTCTAGATTGGAGTAGGGTCTCAACAACCTCGGTTGAGAGACCGGAAGCTAAGAGGTGCGCCCCCTCAGAGGCCACACCCAAAGCTTCCACAGCTCCGGCCAGGGGTGAAGGAAGGAACCCCCTGCCTGTGAGAGGAGATCCCTCCTGACGGGAATCTCCCAGGGAGAGCCGTCGAGGAGGGAAATCAGGTCCGAGAACCATACTCGGCCCGGCCAGAACGGGGCTACTAGAAGAAGGGATACCCCATCCCGGCGCACTCTCTCTAGAACTCCCGGGAGCAGAGCGATCGGGGGGAAAGCGTACAGACGCAGCCTCGGCCACGTCTGTACCATGGCATCCAGCCCCAGCGGAGCTGGATGAACTAGAGAGTACCAGAGGGGACATTGCGCATTGTCCCTCGTGGCAAACAGGTCCACCTGGGCTGGACCAAACACTCTCCAGATCTGCTTCACCACCTCGGGGTGAAGCATCCATTCCCCGGGCCTCGGCCCCTGTCTCGACAGGACGTCTGCTCCCACATTGAGATACCCGGGTACAAAAACTGCTCTCAGTGAGAGGAGTTTGCCCTGGGACCACACAAGGATCTGGTGCGCCAGCTTGAACAAGGGGCGCGAACGCAGACCTCCTTGGTGGTTGATGTAAGAGACCACCGCCATGTTGTCGGTGCGGACCAACACGTGACGATCTCTCAGGTCCGGGAGAAAGTGTTTCAGCCCTTGAAACACGGCCAGCATCTCCAGGCAATTTATGTGCCAACTGAGATGGCGACCACTCCACAGACCGCGGGCAGGGTGGCCACTCATGACCGCTCCCCAACCAGTGAGGGACGCGTCCGTCGCTAGCGTTACACGGCGACAAGGAGCTCCCAGCACCGGGCCCTGAGACAAGAACCAGGGTTTCCTCCACATGTCTAAGGCACGTAGGCATCGCCGCGTGACCTTGATCATGCGAAGCGGGTTTCCCCTCGGGGAGAACCCCTGGTCTTGAGCCACCACTGTAGGGGTCTCATGTACAGCAGGCCAAAAGGTATCACGTTGGACGCAGCTGCCATGAGACCCAGCAGTCGTTGAAACTGCTTGACAGTGAGTGACCGGCCTTCCTTCACTCTCATGACTGCGGCGAGGATCGACTCGATCCGAGCAGGAGACAACTGTGCCTGCATCGTGGTCGAATCCCACACCACGCCCAGATAAGTGGTTCTCTGTACTGGAGAAAGCACACTTTTCTTGGCGTTTAGTCTTAATCCCAGCTCTTTCATGTGTGCGAGAACGACATCTCGATGCCGAACCGCTACCATCTCCGACTGGGCCAGGATAAGCCAGTCGTCGATGTAATTGAGTATGCGGATGCCCTGGAGTCGCAGGGGAGCCAGAGCTGCATCCACACACTTCGTGAAAGTGCGGGGGGAGAGTGCTAGACCGAAAGGAAGAACCCGATATTGGTAAGCTTCGCCCCTGAAAGCAAACCTCAGGAACTTCCTGTGTTGAGGAAGGATGGAGACGTGGAAATACGCGTCCTTTAGATCTATCGTGACAAACCAGTCCTCGGACCTGATTTGTGACACGACCTGTCTTACAGTCAGCATCCTGAACTTCAGCCGCATGACTGAGCGGTTCAGGAGGCGGAGATCTAAAATGGGACGCAGGCCCCCATCCTTCTTGGGAACAATGAAGTACCGGCTGTAGAACCCGGACTCTCTGAACTGAGGAGGGACCACCTCGATGGCCTCCTTCCTCAGGAGAGTAGCTACTTCTTGCTCCATTACCAGACCCTGCTCGGGACCCACCAAAGTGGGAAAGACCCCGTTGAACGGCGGAGGTGAAGCGCCGAACTGAATGCGATAACCTCGCTCTACAGTGTGCAGGACCCAAGCAGACACATTGGGCAGTAGTTTCCACGCTGCCAAATGATCTACTAAGGGAACCAGCCTCTCGAGACTGGCCTCTGGTGTTACACGGGTCGCTAGACCGGTGTCCTGTAACGGTTGCCCGGCAGGAAGCACCTGATCTAGCGGACCCTGAGACCCCCGCAGGGGTGGCGAGCCCCCCAGCTCTGGAACGTCTCTGGCCGGAAGAGACTGAGGGGAAAGCTCGCCGGAGGCTGCTGCGCCCTGAATCACCGGCAGGGTGGGCAAGACAGCCTCCCGAGGGCACAGGGGGGAGCCGGACACCGAATAATGCGGTGCACCCCGGAACTCCCCCGATGGGGCTACCCTCAGCGGCCCCGCACCATCAGGGCCGCTTGGCCGAGGACCTCCTAGACTGAAGCACGACCCGCAGATCGGGCTTCGTCCTGGGGGCCCCCGACCTAGAGCGTCTGCGCACCCGCCCTCGATGGGGAGGAGTGCGGGTGGCGACGCTCTGTTTCTGCGTTTCCCGGTGTGAGGAGCTGGTACGCGGACGAGGCTGCTCCAGCTCAGCAGCCTCGTGAGTTGGACGGCGGCGAGGGAGGAACCGCTGGAACGCCGCCGCTTGCTTACGCGCCTCCTGGTACCTGTCGACGACCGCATTGACAGCGTCGCCGAACAGGCCAGAAGGCGAAAGCGGGGCGTCCAGGAGGAAGACCCTGTCCTTTTCTTTCATATCGGACAGGGTCAACCAGAGATGTCTCTCCGCAGCCACAAGGGAAGCCATAGACCGCCCGATGGCACGGGCGGTCTCCTTAGTGGCACGGAGAGACAAATCAGCGGTCCTCCGGAGCTCAGAGATGTCACAATCCCTGATCTCCGCGCCTTCGTCCAACTCTTTAAGCAGGTCAGCCTGGTACGCCTGTAACACCGACATGGTGTGCAGACACGCACCAGCCTGACCCGCAGCCGCGTACCCCTTGCCCACCAGTGCTGAGGTGACTCGCAGCGGCTTGGAGGGCAAGACCGGAGCCTTCAGAGACGATGCCGCGGCGGGGGACAGATAGCTGGCAAGCGTCTGTTCCACCCGGGGCATCGCTCTGTACCCCCGCTCATCCAACCCGCCCACATGACCGTAGTTATAGGAGGCGGGAATGAACAAGCGGGACGAGAAAGGGTTATTCCACGATCTCGACACCTCAGTGTGGAGATCGGGGAAAAAAGGAAGGCTCCGGCGTGCTGAAGGTGGGCGAGACCGCAGAAACCTCTCGTCTAGTTTACTAGTCTGCGGTTCAACCAATGACTCGGGGGGCCAATCGATATTAAGCTTGGCCACCGCACGAGTCACCACCTCCAGCAGCTCCTCATATTGGGGAAACGATGGTGCTTGAACATCACCGACACTCTCCACATCAACCTCCTCAGAGGAAGATATGGGGAGTGTCGAGCCCGTCCCCCGGGGGGAAGAATCCGCAGCGCGGGCTTCCGCACCCAGAGACCGGGCTGGGGATCTAGCGGGTGAGGCAGGAGATAGGGGGTTACCCGTCTCCATACCCTCCGCTAGATCCAGCTGCGAACCCCACGAATGCAGCCGCCGCCCCGCCTCGGCGGAAGCGGGACCAGATCCGCGGGGAACGCTGCTGAAGGCTCCCAGCTGGAAGAGAGCCTTCCGGGAGCGGAGTGTGTGCAGACTCATCTGCACACAATGTGGGCAATCAGCCCCCTCGAGGGCTGTTGCCGCATGCTCCGCTCCCAGACAAACCACGCATAGAGCGTGTGTATCCTTACCCGTAATGAAACGAGGGCAAGGAGGAACACACGCTCTAAAACGCGGCTCATCTAAATGCTTAGATTTCTTACTAGCTTTAGACATTTTGTGCAAAAAGAAAGTGGTGCAAACTAGCAACCAAAGGCACAAAAACAGAGACACACATAGAGCGCTGCTGAAAGACAGAAGCTGCCGTTCGTTCTGGCGCACGTGCTTTTATGCTTCCTGGTCTGTGACGTCACCCGCCTGTGACGTCTCGCTCTTCCATTGGTCTGATTTCACACGTGTTCAGAGCGCGGTCACGCTGGAGGCGTTCCCATAGCGTTTTCCGACGCGGCTCGAGTTCCCGAAGGGGAACTATTTGATACCACCATTTCTTCATGTTAAATTAAACCATAGGCACCTGCCGGGCTTATCTGTCAAATGGTTCCTGACTCGCTCATCCATTGTAAACACATTGCCAGTCGATCGATCTGAACAGCAGCTACTGTAATAGTCTTCCTCCACAATTATAAGGATGTTGTGGCTGTTTTGTTGTTCGTTTAATATGGCGAGGGTTTGGGGAATATCACTTTCAGATGTGTCTGCCGTGCTATTGATCGTGCTCTGTCATGGCCGGAGCAGCCGTGATGGGCTCATAAGCTTCATTTTGGCCTTTTTTTTCTGTAGGTGAGATGAATTTGTGATGCCTGAGCTTGTTTTAATTACACCCTCTATATACGCTTCATTGAATTACAAAGGCAGTTCTTTAATTACGTAATTCATCAAATTCTAAATACAGAAAAGTTCAAATTAAAATCATGCTGCAAACCCATTTAAAGAGTCAAACTGGGAAAACACATTGGCAAAAGCCGTACAATTTGGAAAAAAAACATCATTTCATGAACTAGAGAGCTGCATGAAATGACATTTGAAATCGTAATTGTGACAGTTGTGGTTTGATTTCCTTTAGTTTTTTTTAAGTTGACTTGCAAGTAACATCATAAAGTGCCCTACTTCACAGTTCTCAAACTGATCTGAGTCAATCTCTGTGTACCAATGCAGTCAGAATGCCATTTATACTCGTATTCCTCCTTAAATTTTCATCTTTTCCCATCTTGAAAGAAGTTCTTAAAGGAAAGATTTTTTTTTACCATTTTTATCGTGCTGATGTGTTTTTGCTGGGACTCCAGTTCTCCTTTTTTCACGTCAAGAAAAGTTTTCGTCAAGAAAAGCTCAATAGAAAAGGGACAAAATGTGTTTTACTTCAAGCAGGAACAAAATAAACAATTTGTTCTTACACAATTGTAACATTTCCTGGTCAGAGAAATTGCAACAGTGCTTCAGCAATTTGTCAGTTTGCTTTGTTTGACATGTCACGTTGCTGAAACACATGTTGGGGTTTTTGTAAACCTTCGTTGTCACTCTACTCCGAAAACAGCCACAGTTGCAGACACTATGAGCCGGGATGGGATTTTTCTGTATTTATATGGATTTCCGTATTTTCCAACCTGAAGTTTGATCTACAGTACGTGAACTGCGTAAATCTCAGAGTGATCGTTAAAAAAATCTGTTGGCAACAAAAAGGAAACTCAAGGTCTTGCCAAAATAAACATTTGAAAGCAAAGCAATTAAGAGATCCATAAATATTAATGTTGTAGATGTACTAAATGCATTTTTCAGCAGCAGTAGTAAACATAGTAATTGCTATATTACTTTATTATTTTTATAGTACAAAAGCATTATTGCAATAGTACTTTTTATTATTTTTATATTACTTTTATTTATTGATTTAATTTTTATTTAAATAATAATAATAATAAATGAATGTATTATTACTTGTTTTTTTACAATTCAATATTATTGCAAGTTATTGAATTAAATTTGTATATTTTTAATAAAAAGTAAAAATACTATAATAGTTATTTGTAGTAGTAGCATTAAATACTCATTTTTTTTTATTTTACAGTACAGTATAATGAATATATTTATTTGATTAAGTTTTCTGTTCTAATTAATTATTATTATTACTTAATTTTTATTTTGTACTGTACAATAGTATTATTGCAATTAAAAAAAATATTTAAATAATAATAAATTATTTTATTATTACTTGCTTTTTATTTTCAGTTCGTTATTGCAATAATTATTGCATTTTATAATTCTAATAAAAAACGAAAAAATATTGTTTTAAATAATAATAATACTCATTTTTTATTTTTACAGTGCAATATAATATATATATATATATATATATATATATATATATTATTTATAATAATAATAATAATAATAATAATAAATACTCATTTTTATTTTACAGGACAATAGAATATTAAATAGTATTTTTTTTCTTTCTTTTCTAAAATTAATTATTATTATTACTGTACTGTAGTGTTATTGTAATAGTAATATTTCTCTTTATTGATTAAATTTTTATTTAAATAATAATAATTAAAGAATTTATTAATGCTTGCTTTTACAGTTCAATATTATTGCAATAGTTATTTAATTTAAAGTTTATAATTTTAAGAAAAATAATACTTTAATAAAAATAATAATAATTAGTATTACTATTATTAAATGAAATACTAAGTATTTATTTTACAGTACAGTATAATTAATATATTTATTTAATTGTCATTTTTCGTTTTAAAACTAATAATTATTACTTTTTTTTTACAGTACGGTAGTGTTATTGTAATATTTGCCTTTATTGATTTAATTTTTATTTAAATTATAATAATTAAAAAATGTATTATTGCTTGCTTTTTATTTTACAGTTCACATATTTTACATATTTTTTAATAATAATGATGATGAATATTATTATTATTATTATTATTATTATTAATAATAAAATAAAATACTCATTTTTTATTTTACAGTACAATATATTTCATACATTTATTTGATTTGATTTTTTTTTTTTATAGTAATTCAAAAATACAACAATTGTTGTTGTTGTTGTTGTTGTTGTTGTATAGTCATATTAAATGGGGTTTCTTTTTTCTTTTAGATGATCACATCGCTAATGAGACATTTATTTCCATGAAGACCTACCAAACAACTTTGCTGTGTGGCTAAAGTTAACACCTCAAAAGAGCTAAATGTTAACTGTCTTTACTTAATTCACTGCATTAAAGTGAAACTGAGGTACGAGATCTTTTTTCAACCTTTTCACGCTTATTTTGCCTGAAGTGGCCACCGGTTGAAAGGAAAATATCACCTCAAAGTAAAGCAAAACCTTTCTTTCTCTCTCTATCTCTCTCTCACACATACGTTTATTGTTATTCTCACGTCCAAAGGCGAGTCATCAGCATTTTTCATTAATATGAGTAATTACCGAAAAAAGATTTTGTGGCAGGCGAGCGAGGCCTTTCAAATGTCACCTCTTTTAAATTAGTCTGACAACAAAGCTCTAAAATGGCAGCGCTATAATGATCCGATTTTAATTGCTCAGAATCAAACAGTGAGCCACCAATTACCATTGGGTCTCATTGTTGAGGTTGTTCAGGCCTCAGCTGTGGCTTTTAAATAAAGGTGAACCCAGGCTGGCCGCCTCTACATCAGGAGGCCATTTTGAATGTGAGCTTGCCATGCGACACAAAAGCCCTGAAAATGAGCATGTGGAGAGAACACGCGGCGTTCACTTGCGAACTTCACCCAACGCACAAAAGGAAGTCATTTCTAAAGACCTCGGTTTGATCTGACTCGGAGGTAGAAAGCCGAAATCGCTTTCTCCCTTCCTGACCCGTCCGTGTCTGGGGATCTGAGATAGGAATGACCTCTAACTCGCACAATGTGACGGCGCAGGGTGTCATTCACTGGAAAAGTGGATTAATTTTCTCGCAAATTGACTGTTAATTCCTCTCTTATCTCTGCCGCTGATTGGCTTAGAATGACTGCTGTGCTTCTCTGGTTCCCAGTGGCATCTAGCGTGTCTCAGATGTCCTGCCGATCGGGTCGTTCTTGCTGTCGGCACGGGCGCTCGCGTACCCTACGGAATTTCATGGGCTCGTTGAGATATGTAACTTCCTCTGTAGTCCTGTATTTAACCTTCAGAGGGTTCTGAACACCCACCCCCCAGCTTATGTAATTATCCCATTGCAGTACAGAAATTACTCCAACCTAATTAATTAGTCACTGTTTATGAGTGTTAGTCACAGTACATCTGCGTGTGGACACTATAAAAGCACCGCCGTGGTTGCATTGCTCAGTCCACCGATGGTCATTAGCAGAATGGTTTATTTTAAAATACAAAATAAGTACAATACTGTCATTTGAATCACTTATTTTGTTACAAAACGCTTTGTTCCCTTTGTTCTTCATAGAAGACAAGACTGACAGGGAAGAAGAGAAATTGTGGAATAAAGTCATTATTCTCGTAGCTTTATAAAATTAAGGTTGAACCACTGATGTCACATGGACTATTTTATCAATGTCCTTACTACCTTTCTGGGCCTGGAACCGTGTCAGTTGCGTTGCTGTTTATGAGGGGTCAGAAAGTTCTCAAATTTCATCAAAACTGTTAAAAGTGATAGTTGTTCATGAGTCCCTTGTTTGTCCTGAACAGTTAAACTGCTCACTATACTTCAGAAAATTCCTTCAGGTCCCACAAATTCTTTGGTTTTTCAGCATTTTTGTGCATTTGAACAATGCTCTTTTCAACAATGACTGTATGGTTTTGAGATCCATCTTTTCACACTGAGGACAACTGAGGGACTCGTATGCAACTATTACAGAAGGTTCAAGCGCTCACTGATGCTCTAGAACAGGGGTGGCGAACGTCGGTCCTGGAGAGCCACAGCCCTGCATAGTTTTGCTTCAACCCTAACTGAACACACCTGAACAAGCTAATCATGGTCTGAAGGGTTACTAGAAAGCTATAGGCAGGCGAGTTTTAATTAGGGTTGGAGCTGAACTCTGCAGGGCTGCGGCTCTCCAGGACCGGAGTTCGCCACCCCTGCTCTAGAAGGAAACACAATGCATTAAGAGCTGGGGGGGTGAAAACTTTTTGAATTTGAAGATCGGGGTAAATTTTACTTATTTTGCCTTCTGAGTAACATGTAAGTATCTTCTGTAGCTTCTGATGGGCAGTACTAAATGAAAAAAAAAAGATATTTAGGCAAAATAAGAAAAATGTACATATCTTCATTCTGTTCAAAAGTTTTCACCCCCTGGTTCTTAATGCATCCTGTGTCCTTCTTTAGCATCAGTGAGCGTTTGAACTTTATATGCAACCTAATAGTTGCATATGAGTCCCTCAGTTGCCCTCAGTATGCAAAGATGGATCTCAAAATCATGGAATCATTGTTGGAAAGGGTTCAAAAGCACAAAAATGCTGAAAAACCAATGAATTGGATTTTTCTGAAGAACAGCAGGCAGGACAAACAAGGGACTCATGAACAACTACCACTAAACAAAAAACACAGCTGTGGATCATTCAGGTAACAACACAGTATTAAGAATCAAGTATATGTAAACTTTTGAGCAGAGTCATTTTTATAAATTCAACTATTATTTTATCTTGTGGACTGTATGTAAACTTCTTTTATGTGAAATATCTTATTCAGGTCAGTACTAAATAAAAAAAAACTAAACATACATTTTGTATGATCCCTCTTGGTTTGGTAAAATAATTAACATTTTGCAGATTCTGCAAGATGCATGTAAACTTTTGACTTTGGCTGTACATGCAAATGCATGTCTTTGAGCAGTGTGTCATGACTTAGTTTTTTGAGCTTATGCTAATTACATTATAAAAATTTTTTGAAAACGTGCTGAAGCAATTACTTTAATGAAACAGGATCAGTCATTTTGTGTTTCACAGAAGAAATTAAGTCATACAGTTTAGGAACAACATGAGAATTTTCACTTTTATGAAAACTAACTGTTTAATAATTTTACTATCTGCAGGGTAAAGGAAATATATAATCTACATCCTTTAATCATATTTATCATTTGCAGGCTGGTTGACGTATCTATCAGTAGCCCAGCTTTCTTTCATCTTCATCATTTTCCCTATTTTTACAATCTATTAGCACATGTTGATAGAGTGGAAGACACTTTTCCTCTGATTCACAAGATGAGTCTTGCATGTGAAGAATGGTGAGAACAAAGAACTGAAAGATGTGCTTGAGAGATGATGTAAATTACCAAATTATAGAAAACCTCATAATTTTCCAGCCAAAAAAAAAAAAAAACATTATTTATGCCCTATCCATTGATGATATACTGTATATAATTTGACCATTTTTTTGTGGTACAGATTTTGTGCACCTGTTTATTTTAAAAAAGTGACATATGCAATGCAAAATTCAAATGAAAAGACAAGATTTGCCCTTTTTCTTCCTTATAGACCTATTATGCCCCTTTTTACAATATGTGTCTCCAGAATGTGTCTGTGAAGTTTCATCTCAAAATGCACAACTGAGGGACTCATATGCAACTATTACAGAAGGCTCAAATGCTCACTGATGCTCCAGAAGGAAACACAATGCATTAAAAACTGAGGGTGTAAAAACCTTTTGAATTTGAAGATGTAAATTTAAAGGGTAAATTTTACTTATTTTGTCTTCTGGGAAACATGTACGTGTCTTCTTTATGCTTCTGAAGGGCAGTACTAAATGGAAAAAAAATGATATTTAGGCAAAATAAGAAAACTGTACACTTCTTCATTCTGTTCAAAAGTTTTCACTCCCTGGGTCTTAATGCATTGTGTTTCCTTCTAAAGCAGAACCTTCTGTAATAGTTGCATATGAGTCCCTCAGTTGTCTTCAGCGTGCAAAGATGGATCTCAAAATCATACAGTCATAGCTGGATGTATCTCAAAATGCACAGATCATTTATTATATAATTTTAAAAATGCCTATTTTAAATGGAAGCAGAAATATGCTGTTTTCGTGCATGTCTCTTTAAATGCAAATGAGCTGCTGCTCTCCGCCCCCTTTTCCAGAATAGGGTTGTGTCTTTACAGCTCGTATTTCAGATACTCCGCCAAAAAGCATCCGTTTGGTTTTGATTATCATCTTTCATGCTGAAATGATGCATGTTAAAGCTATATCAGTTTAAAACTTAAATTGTCAGATAAACACAAGTTTATTTTAAAAACACATATGAGTAAAACACATAAACATGGAAAAAGTCAGATGTCCATTATATGTCACCTTTAATTAGTAAGGAAAAACGTTACCAGAATATATTTCTCTCTCTTTTATTTTTCCGTTTTTGGTTTGATTTGGAACATTAAAAATGTAGTAGCGAAATATTCATTTACCATCTGGCTAAACAAGCCATGTTGTGTTGTGACCTTTAAATAAGATTAGGTGCAAAGTGTGTGCTTGCTATGATAAGTTGTCAAGAAACTTACTAAACAGAAATTTATTTATGACTAGCAAATGATGTTTAATGCTCTTACTTGGCAGGAGTTGCTCAATCTCCTTTGGCAACAAGCTTTCATCACACACTGTTAATCTCTCTCAAACTGAATTTCCAGAAGGCAGAGCAACGATAAAATTCTCTGACGGAAAACTCTCAGACTTGTACAGGAGGGAGTTGCTTTTCATTTTTGTTCTTGCTGAGCAAAACCCTTCAGCACCCAAGCAGAAACACCATGTACTGAATATAATGTTCACAGTGCCATTCTTCTCAAAGAAATTCTATAAACAACATCTAATTTAAAACAAGAAAAACTGACAATTTTTTAGTGGTACAGAGTTTTGGACATTTTCTCCGTTATAGCTATGTGAGTGCGAAATGTCTCACAGCTTCAGTTGAAGACTGAAAATCAAAGGGCGTGTGTAGTTGGAATGCTACTCATTCAATTTAGCTCTGATTCCAGAAATCTCTACCTTTTTGTCAACATATTTATGACTCTTGACTGAAGGTTTTTCAACATCAGAAGCTCTTTGCTTCAAGGGAACATTGGTTCTCACCTTTACCTCATCTCTTATCCTCAAAAAATCCATCCCTAACCCTGAATCCATGGCTGGAGTCAAGACTGAGATAGCAGGCCATGAAATAAGTCTTGTAGTTAGCACAGAAATCCTGTGGGAGAGGTACAGGGGTTGTAGTCTTTACTGCATGTGTATAAAGTTTAAGTGAAGGGTTAGGAATGGATATAAAACTCAAAAGAGTTTTATAGGAGGGACACTTGCTTGCAATGACAGTATACAGTACACAGCAGGTTCATATCTGGACTGTTTCTGACCCTCACAGCAATGAATGCAGGCCATAATTATTATGGTTATCATAGTTCCAACCAGACAAGCATTTGTGGTTAAAAAATACAGAATTTGTGTTTTTCTTAGAAAATGACTGAATGTTTGAAAACTATGGAAGCCCATTTCCACCACTGAATAAAAATATTTAAAAAATGTAATTGCGACTTTTTATCTCACAATTCTGACTTTTTTCTCAGAATTACGATACAAACGCGCAATTCTGATTTTTTTTTCTCAGAATTGAGATTAAACTTGCAATTCTGAGAAATGAAGTCAGAATTGCAAGATATAAACTCACAGTTTTTACCTTTTTTCTCAGATTTGTGATATAAAGTCATGAGTTATGAAGTCAGTATTGTGTAATATAAACTTGCAACTCACAATTCTAAGAAATAAAGTCAGAATTAGAAGATATAAACTGGTAATTCTTAAAAATAACCTCGTAATTCTGAAAAAATAAAGTCAGAATTGCTTGATATATACTTGCAATAGTGAGAAAAAACTCACTATTGCAATTAATTTAATGTTTTTTAAAAAAATCTGGCTGCATTTATTTATTCGAAGTCCAGGGCTGTATCATGGTTCCAACCAGACAAGCATTTGTGGTTAAAAAGTATATAATTTGTATTTTTTTTAGAAAATGACTGATTGTTTTGCTAGATGAGACCCTTATTCTTTGGTTGAGATTGTGTAGAGCCATTTGAAGCTGCATTGAAACTGCAGTTTGGACCTTCAATCCACTGGCTCCCATTGAAGTCCACTATTTGGAGAAAAATCCTGGAATGTTTTCCTCAAAAATCTTAATTTCTTTTCGACTGAAGAAAGAAAGACATGAACATCTTGGATGGCATGGGGCTGAGTAAATTATCAGGAAATGTTTATTCTGGAAGTAATCTTCTTCTTTAATCCCACCCAATACCTAAACTTAACAATTACTTTACTAACTATTAATTAGGGGTAAAAAATTAGGAGTTTATTGAGAGAAAACTCTTAATTAATAGTAAATATGTGTTCCTTACTCTAAAGTTTAGAATAATAAGATTACCAAAGTTACCAAGGTTTAGAACAAGAAAGTTAAAAACAATAATAATAATTGTTTTTGTTTTTTTTTTTTTTTTAATTGTTTTGAAAGAAGTTCTTCTGGTCACCAAGGCTTAATTTAAATAAATAAATAAAAATCTAGAAAATAAAAACAGAAAAATTGTGAAATATTAATACAATTTAAAAAAAAAAAACATTTTTTTATATATATTTATTGTAATGTTTTTTTGTTTGTTTGTTTTTTGTTTTGTTTTTAATAGGTACACTGCAAAAAATGATTTTCTTACTTAGATTTTTTTGTCTCGTTTCCAGCCAAAATATCGAAAAATTCTAAAATCAAGAAGGATTTTCTAGACAAGCAAAAACTATTGTCTTGCTTTCAAAAAAAACAAGTCAAAATTAAGTGAGTTTTTGCTTGAAACAAGCAAAATAATCTGCCAATGGGGTAAGCAAAATAATCTTGTTTTCTGCTTGAAATAAGATTATTTTGCTTACCCCATTGGCAGATTATTTTGCTTGTTTTAAGCAAAAACTCACTTAAATATGATGTATTTTTTCTGAAAACAAGACAATAAGTTTTGCTTGTCTAGAAATTCCTTCTTGATTTAAGAATTGTTGGATATTTTGGCTGGAAACAAGGCAAAAAATCTAAGTAAGAAAATCATTTTTTGCAGTGTAGCAGCTATTTGCACTAAGTGTACATAGCTATAGAGGCTACACTAAGTGAAAATAGCATATTTTCTTAGCGAGGGATGCTATTTACACTAAGTGCAAATAGCTATAGATTATATTTACACTATGTTAAAATAGCAGGATTTTCTGCTATTTATAATTCTTATTGCAAATAGATGCACCTTAGTAGTATATTAAAACAGTGAGTGTAAATTATACTTTTAATTCAATTTATTAAATGGATGCTGCCTTATTGGGACAATAAGCCCAGAAGGTAGATTCGAACCCGGGTCGATTGCACTGAAAAGAGTAGAACACACGTTTTATTCTCTGCGCCACTGCGGGTGATGAGTTGGCAGCCTTTTGTGTTGACTATCCCTATAACACAGTAGTGGGCGGAGTTAGTGTAAATAGCCTCTGCCAACAAGGCAGGCTATTTGCACTTAGTGTAAATAGACACTCCATTTAAGATATTTATTCCTGTGATGGCAAAGTTTAATTTTCAGTAGCCATTATTCCCATTTTTAGTGTCATGTGATATGTATGCATGCATAGTGCAATCTTTATTTACCTTCTGCAGTAAAAGAGAGGGAGAGAGCGAGAGAGATTCCACTGAGATTTAATAATCACTTATAACAAATATTGTATTTTGATTTAAATCGATGGCATTAAAATCATGACATTTAAATTCCTGCCAAAAATATAATTGCATTTGAATTATTTACACTTGTAGATTGCTTTGCATCGGTCAATCCATATCCCATTATGTTTATCAACATTACTTAGCATAATACTATCTGTAACATTTTCCTGAGTGACTCCTAGAGTAATTGTCCATTCTGCACAGGTTTGGTGGCGATATTAACCTCTGCACAGATGTTACCCTCGAGGGTGAGCAGCTGGGTCCCTGTGTCTATAAATATGCCCGCCTGATGTTCTCCATCCCTCGAGACGAGGCCAAACCTCCTGCAGTGACATTTTATGGTACTTGGCAGCTTTTTACTTCTTAATATTTTGATTAATACACCTCAAACTCTAAAATTATTACTCACTTCTGTAATGCTGAGATAATGGTTCACCATTAACACTCTCTCTTCCCATCCTTTTTTTCTTCTTCTTCTTTTATCCGTGATATTTTTCATAATCGTTTAGATAAACTTTTGTTTGAAAATGGAAGCTAAGTGTTTGGGAGGTCTGAGAGAAAAGCGAAATTTCTGCAGTACTGCATGCTCCTGTGTGACACCATATAAATGACTCCACTAATGCTGACTGACATTTCGGTTTTAATGGTGGCCAGGAAAAAAAAGTGATTTGTGAAAAACATGAAATTATCTGCTCTCAGTAGATACAGAGAGAGAAAGTGCACCCACAGAGTGTTCCAGACTTCAGAGTCGTTTGAACAAGAAATAACCAGCATGTTGAATAATACATGTCGTTGCAAGCACATGGCAGCATTCAGAGCCACTAAATGCATCACCTGATATATTCTAACAGATTACGCACGTTTTAAATTCATAATGCATTTAGTGCTAACATGCCTTTCTTACATTCATTTCATATTCTTATGTGCCAGCAACAGTTGTTATTTTGTTCTATATGACTCTTTCTCTGACCATTAGTATTAAAGGAGAAGTCCACTTCCAGAACAACAATTTACAAATAATTTACTCACCCCCTTGTCATCCAAGATGTTCATGTCTTTCTGTCTTCAGTCGTGAAGAAATTATGGTTTTTGAGGAAAGCATTTTAGGATTTTTCTTCAAATAATGGACTTCATTGGTGCCCCGATTTTGAACTTCCAAAATGTATTTTAAATGCAGCTTCAAATGGCTCTAAACAAATGGCACTATACTTTTTAAGCACAAAAGCTTGTGTAGTACAGGCTCTGGGATGTGCGTCCACGACACTACGAATCACAAATCCGGTTTAAAAAGGTAGAGTATGGTGGAAAACTCCATCTCATTTTCTCCTACAAATTTAGAATCGTCTGACATAGTTGTACCTTATTGTTTGTAAACAGCGTTTGACTTAGTCTTTGCACATTCGCTTTGTAAACACTGGGTCTGTAGTTCCGCCTACGTTCTGCGTGACCTTTCGATGTGATTCAGTAGTACGTGGTGTCGTGGACGTGCATCCCAGAGCCTGTGCTACACAAGCTTTTGTGCTTAAAAAGTAAACAAATTTTTATTATCCAAAAAAATGGCCGATCGTTTCTCTAGATAAGACCCTTCTTCCTCGGCTGGGATCGTTTAGAGTCCTTTGAAGCTGCATTTAAACTACATTTTGGAAGTTCAAAATTGGGGCACCAATGAAGTCTATTATATGGAGAAAAATCCTGAAATGCTTTCCTCAAAAACCATAATTTCTTTACGACTGAAGACAGAAAGACATAAACATCTTAGAAGGGGATGAGTAAATTTTTTGTAAATTGTTCTGAAAGTGGAGATCTCCTTTAAGGCTATTTGTGGTGCTGTACCTTTAAATAAATAGCTCACCCCAAAAAAATAAATTTGCTGAAATTTTACATCCAAGATGTAGATGAGTTTGTTTTCTCATCAGAACAGATTTGGAGAAATTTAGCATTACATCACTTGCTCACCAATGGATCTGCAGTGAATGGGTGCCATCAGCATGAGAGTGCAAACAGCTGATTAAAACATCACAATAATCCACAAGTAATCCACACCATTCCAGTCCATCAATTAACATCTTGTGACATTAAAATCTGTGTATTTCTCTCCTGATTCAGATTAACTGAAAAAGGCAATATTATGTATAGAAGACTCATAATTTAGCTGGAAGCAATGGTTTAAAGTGAAAATTGTCTTAATGATGGATTTGTTTCTTAGAAACACACAGCTTTTACTTAGTAAGACATTAAATAATGGAGTAGAGGCAGTTTGGACTCTCATTCTGATGGCACCCATTCACCGCAGAGGATTCATTGGTTGAGTCTATGTCCAGTGTAGACAAGATGTAATAAAAATGACAAAAACACACACACAAAAAAACTAAAACTTAACTAAACTTGACACATTAATAATGTTAATAAAAATTCTTGTAGTATATCAGTGATACTACACTAAAGTTTAATTATGTACAATCTGAAAATTGCAAGCTCCATCATTAGCAGAGCTGTAGATTGCTACGGTTAAAACCTACTCTCCTCATCTACTTGCCAGTCTGTGGTTGTACTTGTTGTGTAAACACCCTTCACTTTCAATTATCCAGCTGACTCATGGACCCCATTTACCAATTAGACTGTGACAGTGTGGCAATAAGGAGAAAATGAACAATTAGAAGAGGCCTGCTGACCTACGCCCTGACTGAATAACACAGCCATGGGAAAGGCTATATATAGAGGTAAGAAAAACAATCATTACCTTTAATTTTTGAAGAACATGGGAATACAGCTGCACTGTAATGTGGACATTATGGATGTAGATGACATTATTATTAGGGAAGACATTAATTTAAATATGCTTTTGCTGTCTGGAAGATGCTTTATGTTCTGATAATTTAGCTTGCTTATATATGTGCATTTGTCATTGCACTACTCTGCTTTCCATTATAATTACTTTATGCATGTAAGTGAATGTAGGCACAAATGCACTACCAGTACACAATCCAGTTGAACTTAATTACTCATACTCAAGGGGGCGATAGAGTTGTGAACATTCATGTGTGTTATTATTAAAATAAATTGTTAGAAACATATTGACTTTAACTGACTTGCTTTGAAATATAATCTTTGTTTCTAGTCAAATTGAAAGATAAATATGACCATTAAAAAAAACTTGCGTCAATTTCTGCTATACGGCAATACTGTTTTAACAGTTTGGGGGCGGTATGTTTTTTTTAATGACGTTTTTTTTTTTTAAAAAAAACATCTCACCACAGTCAAAATTATAGTAAAAACTATAGCAGTCGTTTCCGCCACTAAATAAATTTTTTTTAAAAGAAATTGCGAAAAGTAATTTACAATTCTGACTTTTTTCCTCAATTATGTGATATAAAGTCACAGTTGTGAGTTGAGAAGTCAGTATTGCGTGATATAAATTCGCAATTGTGAGAAAAAAACACAGCATCCCAAGATTTAAATTGGAAAATCTGAGAAATAAAGTCAGGGTTGCAAGATATAAACTCACAATTCTTACTTTTTTCCTGAGAAGTTTGTATCTCGCAACTGTGACTTTTTTTCTCAGAATTACGATTTTATATCTCAGAATTTACTTTTTATTTTCAGAATTACGAGTTTATTTCTCACAATTGTGATTTTTTTTCTCACAATTGCGATTTTATATCTCAGAATTTTCACTTTTTTCAGAATTTTGAGTTTATTTCTCACAATTGAGACTGTTTTTCTGAGAATTGCAAGTTCATATCTCGTAATTGTGACTTTTTTCTCAGAATTGCGATTTTATATCTCAGAATTGTGACTTTTTCTCAGAATTGTGATTTTATATCTCAGAATTGTGACTTTTTTCAGAATTTGGAGTTTATTTCTCACAATTGAGACTGTTTTTCTTAGAATTGTGAGTTTATTTCTAACAAATGTTACTTTTTTTTTCTCAGAATTGTGACTTTTTTCACAGGATTGTGAGTTAATTTCTCCTCAACTCTGACTTTTTTCTCAAAATAGCGATTTTATATCTCAGAATTGTGACTTTTTTTCAGAATTTTGAGTTTATTTCTCACAACTGAGACTGATTTTCTTAGAATTGTGAGTTTATTTTTAACAATTGTGACTTTTTTTCTTAGAATTGCAATTTTACATCTCAGAATTGTGACTTTTTTTTCTCAGAAGTAAGATTTTATATCTCAGAATTGTGACTTTTTTCAGAATTGCGAGTTTATTTCTCACAATTGTGACTTTTTTCTCAGAATTGCAATTTTACATCTCAGAATTTACATCTCAGACTTTTTTCTCAGGATTGTGAGATTACTTTTTTATTTCATTTCATGATGTATTTTTTCTAAAGAGTCTAAAGAGTCTTGCTTCCAAGAAAAAGATGAAGAGAAAGTAATTTTCTCAGTAAGTTCATATACAAGTTCACTTGTAAGTGTAAATAATCTTTTGTTCCCTATAAGTATTTCCAGTCAATTCCAAAAATTTTTGAACTTGCAACCTGGTGTCCTTAGCCCAGATCCTCTGTCGCCCATTCATTTACATATGGCTTTCTCTTGCCCACTCAGTGCCAGCTTCCTTTCAAAAGATGAGGTGACAAAACTATGAAAAGATGGAAAAAAGATTCATTTATACCAATAATACAGTATAGGACTTAATGTGCACCAACTGTACAATGTCTCTTTGCCCTGAGCAGAGTATACCAATTACGTTTGATTGAAGAGGTCGTCCTTGGAGTTTGAATGAGGCTGCAGTAGTTTGATCGGCTTTCTCTTACTCTGAACATTCAGCATTCACATATGCCAAAACGATGTAGTGTACTATACATTCAATCTATATTCAAAGATGGAGGTTTTC
Organism: Labeo catla; assembly: GCA_012976165.1. NCBI lineage: Eukaryota > Metazoa > Chordata > Actinopteri > Cypriniformes > Cyprinidae > Labeo > Labeo catla. Next base: position 88,747 of record VONZ01001655.1, read on the forward strand.
ACAGTGATTAAATCACAAATCCTTTAATACTTCCAATTAGGAAACCAGTAGAGCACATCAGTTGGGTTGTGAAATTAAAAATCTCATTTATTATCTCCATAGACAAATTGATTTTATCAAGGACATATAAACTTTTAAAAACAGTGACCACGAGCTTGAATTATTTCACAGAAGAGAAGATTTATGGTATTGTAGCGGCAGCAGGTGTGTGTATTTTCTACTTGTAATTTAAAAAGTGTCACACACACACACACAGAAAAAAAAAAAACGATACACAATCCTGAAGAGCGTGCCAGTTTGTTTCCTACAGATATGCAGCTATTCACTTCACAGTGTTAATTGATGGACTGCTGTTGTGTGGATTACCTGTGGATTATTGTGATAGTTTTATCAGTTGTTTGGACTCTCATTCTGATGGCACCCATTCACTGCAGAGGAACCATTAGTGAGTAAGTGATGCAATTTTATATATCTTAAATCAGAGGTCACGTTAACCAAAAATTGTCCGGAATTGATGGAAAAATCTGAAGGCCGTCCTTCACTTTGACAGATTACACTGAGCATGATATATTGGTAATTGTAAAATTAATTCCCACCCCTGTCCAGTTGGTGGCGAGTGCGCGCCAGTGTAGCAGCAGAGCACAGGATACAGAACAAAATACTGTTACCCACATGGAAAGAACCTATATGAGGATATATGCGCATATATGAAACCTATATGCAGTATATATGCACATATATGATAATATATATGCTGCATATATGCGTATATATGCCACATATAGGCAAAATTGAGGTGCATATATGTGCATATACAGGCCATATAGGTCTCCTGTATTGCTTCTTTATATCCACAAAAAAGCCCTATATGTACATACAAGATATGTCTCCTATATAGCTCATGGCAGGATCTGGTCATTTTAGCTCATATCTCACTTTGGCAACTGTCATACATGATGCCTAGCTCATATTTTCTATTATCAAGGCAATAACTAAGAACTAACTAAAAAAAAAAAAGCAAAAAACTTATGTGCGAACACGTGAAATTGGTATCACATGTAATTGGCATGTTATGGAATTTACCCACACGGAAATAACCTATATAAACATATATGTTTTAATATAGGTTTTGATATAGGTTTTTAATATATGTGACATATATAAAATTGGCCGTTTTCCTATATTATATGTACATATATGTACATATATATGTACATATAATATAGGAAAACGGCCAATTTTATATATGTCACATATATTAAAAACCTATATCAAAACCTATATTAAAACATATATGTTTATATAGGTTATTTCCGTGTGGGTACTGTCACGAATGTTTATGTGTTTCATTACACAGAAGCGAGTACACAGAAGCTACAACGATCTGTCACGCCACATTAAAGAGCGCCAAAACGGTATTTATTGCTTGACTTTCCTAATAAAACCGACAGAATTTGCAATCTGAGACAAAGCCTAGCCTATTGCTACTTATTGGGGTGGGCGGGGTTAATTGTAACACACGTGGTTTAAATATTTCCACACACATAACCAAATTTACGGTATTTACTAGTTGCTATAGCAACAGTATACAGAGAAAAAAGTACGCCAAAAATCAAAAGCCTTTTGAATATATATCGCTGAATATTTATTTTACCATAGTAAAAGTACATTTCTGTCTGAAGTAAATTTTTCATCTCAGTTTTTAGTATTCATTTAAAATGAGACAAGTATGCTCTTATTTTAATCGTCAATCTGTTATTTATCAGTTTTAATACTAATGGATTTTAAAAAGGAACCACAAGAAACAGGTAAATAAAGACTGACAATCGATGTTTAATGTTGAGAAATTACTATTTCAAGAAATGGCTCGTTTATGTGTCTCGTGTTCTATAAGAGCTGTGTTTGGAGGGAGGGGAGTGTTTTTCTGAATGTCTGAATGCGTTTCATGCATTTGCGGACATTGTTTTGAACTATACTGTATAGCTGTGTTTTGCGATCAGGGCTGTCCAACGCATGGTTGCGATGTGTTCATTGTGAAACTCAAAAATTAGATTATTTTTATATATTAAAAAAGCCATTATTTTATTGACAAAATATTTTAGTTTGTCGTGTATATTTTTTTCATTCGATCAGATAACATTTTAAGCTGTCATATGGTCATGTTGCAACATGCCCCTCACATGTTACAATGTACCCCACATACGGGGCATGTTGTCACTTTTCATTTCCTTTCTTTTGAGGTAAATAACGAAAACGTATACACTGTAATTATGAAACAAAGCAACATATGTGTACTAGACAAGCGTGAAATTAACGTGGATAAAAAATTGTACTCTGAGCCCCACGTGGATTTACACAAACTGAGAAATTCAAAAAAGCGTTAGGTTGTGCCCTGCACTCCCCTACTGTTCATTCATCAACTGAAAACAGCATAGACCAAAAGATTGATTGGGGTTTAAGAATCGATATTGGTTCATTAAAATGTGAATCTATTAAAATCGAGAAATCTTTTTTTTTTGTTGTTTTTTTTTTGTTTGTTTCCCCATCCCTAGTGTATTTTGTTGTTCTTAAACTCTGCGATGTGAACAAAAATATAAAAAACTAAAAATTTTTGGAAGAGGTATTCGTTTAAAATATAAAGGTTTATATTTATATCAGCGAATATCAGAATGCACTACTGTGACTACAGGGAAAATGAATGGGGAAAAATACTTTTTGTCCACTTAATATTGCAGTTCAACCTGTGAACAGTGAAACAGCATATTTCCCATGTGTATATCTAAACTTTCAAGGTACCTGATGTATTTAATGCTTTAAATTGAACACAGGAAGGAGTTTATTTAAACAAATCGTCAAGTTGCACGCCAATAAATTCTAAAATTAAATATTTATGTGTTAATGTAGCACCTGCTGAATGAATTCACAGCTAGTGGACTGCAGCGCTTGTTTCATTTGCTGCTTACAGCCCGTGCAGCCATGTATCCATGCAGTGTCAGTGCCTAGTGTTGTGATGGAGCTTGCTAATCTTCCTCTGCCAAGTAACACCTTACTGTTCTGTTTAGTCTTTGTCAAGCCATTAGCTAGGGACACATTAGGGACAACAGACTGGGGTCCTTTTTTCCTTGCCTGTCATTGATTAAAAAGGGCTGTGTATTTTATTTCACCTCCACAGTAGCCAATTCGTCTGCTTGACAGATAGTTCTGCATATTCCCTATCAGGGGGGCCATTTATTTAGGTGTCGAAGAATTAGATTAGGGCCACCAGGACTGATTTCATAGTCACGACTGGGATAGAGAAAAAAAATTAAAGTTAACATGCAGACATGAGAGCAAGCTATCTTTTCTGCCCTGTAAAAAAAAGTATGTGCTTGTGTGTGTCTCTCTCTGTCTCTCTCTCTCTCTCTCTCTCTCTATATATATATAGAGAGAGAGAGAGAGAGAGAGAGAGAAGTTGTAAATTAAATGAAGATTATTTTATTTTTTGTTTAATTTATTTTATTTAACATACAAACACGAGAGCACGTCTTGTCTGCACTGTAAGATCGATAGATAGATAGATAGATAGATAGATAGACAGACAGACAGACAGACAGAGATAGACAGATGATAGAGAGAGATAGAGACAGATAGACAGCTGATAGATAGATAGATAGATAGAGGATAGCTATAGATAGACAGACAGATGATAAATAGACAGACAGACAGAGATAGATAGATAGATTGATAGATGGATAGATAGATAGATAGATGATAGAGTGATAGATAGAGAGGCAGACAGAGATAGATAGACAGAAATACAAATATCAGAATATCAAAAAATGAATGGGGAAAAATACTTTTTGTCCACTTTATATTGCAGGTCAATCTGTAAACAGTGAAACAGCATGTTTTTATTTATTTGTTTGTTTATTTACAACAGCATATTTAATTTATTTATTGAAGCTGTAAATGAAATGAAGATTATTAATTTAATTTGAATTAAATTTAATAAATTTCCCATTTATTTTTATTTAACATGCAAACATGGGAGCACATCTTGTCTGCACTGTAAAATTAAATAAATAAATAAATAAATATTTTTTTTTCCCTTTTTATTTATTTTCTTTCTTATTTTCTTTTATTTTATTTTAATTATTTGTGTTTAATAAATAAATATTATTTTGCTTAATAAATAAATAATGAAAAAATATATATGTATATATATATTTTTTATTATTATTAACATGCAAACATGAATGAGAGCACATCTTATCTGAACTGTAAAAAATATTTTTTATTTACAAATGATTTATTTTCATTTCAATTTATTTATTTAATGAAGTTGTAAATGAAATGAAGATTCTTTTTTTAATTAATTAATTAATTTATTTATTTATGAAGTTTCATAGTCAATACTGGGCTAAAGAAAAAAGCTAACGTGCACACATGAGAGCACATCTTGTCTGCACTGTAAAAAAAACACTTTTTTTGCAGGGCGAGAACACAGAAGTAAAATTAGCAAACATGTATTTACCACCTACATTATTTGTCCTTGCCTCTCATTTCACAGGTACAGGAGGGATTTTGACAGTTTTTAATTACAGATTAGCACTTTGTTATAGTACTACATTCTCATAACACTAATAAATAGAGACTTTGCAATCTGCAATCTTCATTAGTGTACATTTATAGTAATTTAAAATGAATAGTGTGCACATTTAAGTATGTAAAATAATCAGCTGCATTGATCTAAACTAACTTTCTAAACAAATTTACCAGTGGAACACATTTGGTAGTAATACAAACAGAATGCAGAGCAGCAGAGGGTATAATGACAGCGCAGCTAATCAAAAGCAGCGGTTGGCTAAACCAATTACACATGGCTGGTCACCCAGAGGGCATTATTGAGCCCCACACAGGTTTTATACATGATTAGAGCAGACAGTTGCAGCTACTCTCAAAGTGCAACTCTGCGGTTTAAAATGTGCGGTTGTTAAAGAAGTTAAGCGATGATCTCTCTCCCGACGGTGTTGAGTGTGTAGGAAGGTAGTTATGTATGTGTTAGCAATGGACTAGTGCAAAATCTGAACTATTGGGAAGCTTTCATGCTCAGCGTGAAGCTTTAGTCTAATTTAGAGTACAGGAGAGAACATAACAATAACGAGGCACCATTTCTAGTCTCTCACTCAGGAGAACACTTTGCGGCTCAGTTAAATTGCTGCGGTTATTGCCATAACCAATCATATAGTTTTTGTCCAGGAGGAATTATAGGAGGACAGTGACCAGTGTGGAATAGTCTTGAGGTCCAGAATGTAATATATGAGAAGAATTAAATCGCTCTATAAATGTGTGAATAAATGAAATGATCTTTGGTGTTAAGTTGAGTTTAGTGCTGGACTACTGTGGAACATAGCTGTGCTGTCAGCGAGAAATTGCTGTTCAACCAGGGAAGTCTTGGTGGTTAAGAACCATGCTGGGCACACAATATATGCATATGTGAACCAGGAATGCTTGTTTCTTCAGTAAGGATGTCCAAACTAAAATCAAGGCCAGTTAATAAAGAAGTGACAGAAGGAATACATCATCCAAAAATGAAATCTTGAAAATAAAATGAAAATGAAAATATTTTATTGTATTTTATTTTTCCCCAAAAATTTCTTCTTTTGTGCTCCAGAGATAAATAAAAAGTCAAATAGTCAAACAACATGAAAGCGAGTAGACAATGACAGAAAAATGTAAACACATGTAGATCACAGTGTGTTTTTTACTTAATCATTTTATTAAATTTACTATTTATTTCTTATATATATATATAGAGAGAGAGAGAGAGAGAGAGAGAGAACTTTTATTAGAAAAAATAAAGATTTTTTTATTTCTTTTATTTTTTTTATTTTATTTATTTGTATTTAGTTATTTTATTTTTTATGAAATCACAACTGGGCTACTTGTCTACACTGTAAATATATATATTTCTTTTTATTTATTTACTTGCTTATTTATTTATTTATTTAAGTTGCAAATGAAATAAAGATCATTTATTTTTGTTTAATTTTTTTTTTTTTTATTATATTTTTTCCCCCAAAATGTGCTTTACAGAAAAAAAAGAAAGTCAAATAGTTAAACATGAAAGCAAGTAAACAATGACAGCAAAATTTAAAGTGGAGATTACAGTGTGTTTTTTCTTTTTAATGTAATATACACTTTTTAATATATATAAACTTTTATTAAAATAAATCCTTTTTTTTTTTTCATTTTTATTTCTTTGCGTTGTTTTTATTAATTTGTATTTTTTTATTTTCTTTTATTTTTTTATAAAATCACAATTTATTATTTATTGTTTAAACACAGCCAAATGTTAACATTATGTAAATCTTCACACATTTATGATTGTTCTTGCACTTAATTAATTATGTTAACTTTGTGAGTTAGCTTTGCTGTGCACATTCATAACATACCAGGATTTATTTTTAGATGACATTAACAGTAGTAGTTGCTGCATGATTAGATTCAAGTCAAGCTGCCAGTGAAAATGCCAAGTTCATTACTGCCTTGAGCGTAAGTTAATCAAGTCAATAAAATCGCTAACTAAAATGGAACCAAATGAGATCCTGATCCTTTTAATACATTGAATAGTCATTCTGCATAGAGAGTACTACTTCTATACCTCTGACTCAATTAGACACTGTATATTTTTGGTGCGTAATAACAGATAGATAAAACACAAGTGCAGCTTTATTTACATTGAAGACAAAACATAATCCAACAGACTTGACTTAGCATAAACAAATTCACCAACAGCAGGGTTACAACATCAATACACAACAAGAGAAAATGGCAACACGAGGGCTACTTATAGCAAACAATGAAGGCCACATGACACAAACCCAGCAATGAGCAAACAGACAGACTAGAATAACCAATAGAAACATGGCACATTGAACTAAGGAAACAATAGCAGGAATACAAGAAGGCAAGGGAAGCAAGACACAAACAGCATGAATCAAATACAAAAAAAAGACATAAAATACATGAACATGAAACAAAACCCAAACAACCTCAAGTTACAGACATACTGTAGCTGGAAGAACTGACGCAGTGTTTACTAAGTGAACGTGCAAAGAAATTCATATGCTCTTAAAAAAAAAAAAAAAGGTAAAACAACAATGTCAGACAACTTTGAAGTTAGAGGAGAGAGCAAAAACTAACTACACGTGACCTTTCCTTGACAATGGCACACACAATGTTTGGTGTCAGTATGTCAAAGTTTTGCAGAGATACAGCCTCAGACACTGTTTGGCATGATTCCAGCAAATGTCAGCATGGTTTGAAGATGATCTGAGCCAAATTTGGTGAAAATTGGACCAACGGTCTAGGAGGAGTTTGTAAAAGAAGGTTGAAAACATGAATAAAAATGGCGGACAGGAAGTTTGGCTGACTATGGTTACATTAGTTTCTGTGTTCTTGGCATAACCCAAGTTTTAAATCAGTTTTGATTAGTGTAGGCACATTTTTTGAAAATTCTTTATAACTTTTGGCCACATGGTACTGTCAGAGCATGGCGCCAAACATACATACCGAGTTTCATAATGATACACCACTGCGTTCATAAAATATAGCATTTTACAACAAAATTGAGAATGGCCAATGCCCAAAATGGCTGATATGGGACTCAGCATGCTGCACCAAATCTAAAGAGATTGTGAAAGTGATTTTTAGCCAAACAATTCAGAAGTTATAAGCAAAAATAGCAATTTTTCATATCTCCTGACCACTAGGCGGTGCTGCTGTTTTGACTAATCAAATTTTTTTGCCAAATCAAATCAAAACTTGATCATCAAGATGATCTGAGCCAAATTTGGTGAAAATCAGACAAACCGTCTAGGATGAGTTCGAAAAAGTAGCAAAAAAACTAAACGTTACAATTTTTACATTTTGGTGTTCATTCGAAACGGCATGAGCCATAGATTCAGAGGAGAAAAGAATTTTCGTATGGTTTAAAAGTTATAATAAACATAGATGAAGCTTTGGACAAGTGGTGGCGCTAGAGAGTTTGCGTTAGAGACTCCAAGCTTGATATGGTTAATGTTTAGACTGTCCTCTGTCAGTGTCCCAAATTTCTTTCCCGCAAGCGGTTCTATGGGCTGCCATAGACTTGAAGGAACACCACTTTTTTTGAAAATAGGCTCATTTTCCAACTCCCCTAGAGTTAAACAGTTGAGTTTTACCATTTTCAAATCCATCCAGCTGATCTGTCTGGTGGTAGCACTTTTAGCGTAGCTTAGCATAGTTTATTGAATCTGATTAGACCGTTAGCATCTCGCTCAAAAATGACCAAAGAGTTTTGATATTTTTCCTATTTAAAACTTGACTCTTCTGTAATTACATCGTGTGCTAAGACTGATGGAAAATAAAAAGTTGTGATTTCACAATGTAGCTACAGAAGAGTCAAGTTTTAAATAGGAAAAATATCAAAACTCTTTTGGTCAAGATGGTAACAGTCTAATCAGATTCAGTGATCTATATTAAAAGTGCTACCGCGAGACTGGGAGATTGGCTGAATGGATTCAAAAATGGTAAAACTCTAGGGGAGTTGGAAAATGAGCCTATTTTCAAAAAAAGTGGAGTGTTCCTTTAGGAGTGAAAGAAAGGGAGGAAGAATAATAATAAGAAGAAATCTAATGGATACAAGAGGTGCCTTCACACCTTCGGTGCTCCGCCCCTAATGAAGCTTTAATTTTGTGGTTTTAACTTGATGTGCTTTGTTTGATGAACATTATTGGTTTTATTTTACATGTGTGTGTGTTTCAGCCACTGGTCCACATCCAGAAAGAGCCCTGACACAATTTAAAAACTAGAGACAACTACCTATACGCCTAACAGAACGGCATCTTGGCAACCTCCTGTGATTTAATCACCGCAAGTGTGAATTCTCCTCAAGGAGTAAAAAAAAAAGAGGAGAACATTCTTATCTCAAACTCTTGTACTGGTGCCTCTGAGCACCACTGTTGTCCTCCAGGCATTGCTGTGTCTCTGTTATGAAGCCTTCTGTGCCCTCTGGGACTGTTTTAATAATGTGAGACGGTTCAGTATTGTGTTGGTAACATCGATGTACCACAGTAAGTCTTGTAGATGTTGTTCCCTTGGGCTTTACACGAGTGTGTGGCTTGAAATGTTCTATATAGGTATTGTGTTCAGCCTTGATGAGCTGGTTTGATGTATGTAAAAGGTCAATGGATGAGTCATGGCCATCTCAATTTTTACCTCAATTTGTCTGGAATGAATGTTCTAGCGCTCTCAAAACGGCAAAATTGGCGGCCTCTCGTATGTCATGGCTATGATGCTGTGACTAGAAAAGTGGAGAGCTATACATGTCACATTCACTGGGAAAAGTGCTACACCTGGTGTCCGTCACTGGTTCAAATTGGCAATTCTTCAGTTTTACAAAAACACGGTGCTGTCTTGACACAATACCATGACCATCTGTGATTGGCGGTTTGTGTTGGTGAACTCTGACCCTGACTCTCCGTGCCGGTTTTATCAGAAATGGAGAGCCGGGGCTGGGAACGATAGGACATACCTGTCCGGACCTCTTCAGCTCTAATGAAGGAAAGGTGAGGGGCTTCTTGGTATTCTCCTGCAGCAGTCATTAGGGACATTGGGACTGGTCTGCGGGCTTCAGGTTAGCACAATTAAACGGCTGTCTTGTCAGCTTAGCGTGAAGGTTGCCAGTGTGAAATTAATAGGTCTCTACTGCTTTTGTGCAACTTCGAGCTGCTCATTTTTCCCCAGCGGGAGGGTCAGAGGCTGAGTGTCCAGGGAGAAAACGATAGAAAGAGAGGAGAGGGCCAGTTGAAAGAAGAAACTAGAGGATATGGAAAGACTAAAGAAACAAGAAATGTGTGTGGAATGAATATCTTGCTCTTTTTTCCCCATGGAGATCTATAATACCTGAAGAAGTATATCCGTTATGATGTCAAAACTTTAAAGGACATTTATATGCAGATTTCAAATGAGCCCCACAGCAGCTAATCACTAGACTACAGCTCTGAACAGCTGCATATATTTAGATTTATTTAAAATCATATGTCTTGAAGAAAGCATGTTATCAGAACACTGACGCTCTGACTTGTTAAATTGTATAAATACCCGCAAATGCACAAATTAGCATGTCATGTGGATTTTGTATTTGAAATTTTTACCACATTCTTTTTAACTGGCATTTCTCTTTCTCAGGTTCAGTGTCGTTCTCAGGTGCATCTGCTCCTACGGCATGCCTAGAGGTTTTACAGAGATGATTTATCATCACTTTGGAACTGTGGTAAATATTTTTCTATTTAAATCCATGTTGTCATAGCCTACATTGTGTTTAAATATTATATTATTAATAAATAACTTAATTACATTTTAGATATTTTAAATATTTTAATTTATATTTAATACTTTTTCTACAATGCATTTAATTTATATAAAGTCTACAATACTTATCCTTGTTTATATTATAAAAGCATAATATTTTACATGCAGACCTAAAACACACTATAGAAATTATATAAACCATCATATAATTATGAAATGATTGTTAATTAGCAAGAGATGCAAGTAACCGATATAGACAAAAGCTTTTTTTTTATTTATTTTATTATTGATAAATATTTTATAAATATTATATATTTAAATATGTATTATTATTAATACTTTAATTGCATTTTATATATTTTAAATATTTTAATGTATAATTAATGTTTTCTACAGTACATTTATATGAAAAATTCATAATATTTTTACCTGCAGACCTAAAAAACACTATAGAAATTACATAAACGATCATATAATCATAAAATTAAGTTATTTAATAAGATTTGCATTTTTTTAAATATTATTAATACATATTTCATAAATATTAAATATTATATTTTTTAGATATATTATTAATTAATATTTTAATTATTTAATTATACTATCGCAGGAGCGAGAATGACTCGAATTGAAAAAGGGGATATTATTTTTACAGACTAATTAAAAACCACTGCATGGATGTTTATCATTATAGGGTAGATTTGTACATACACTGCCAACACGCATTAATGTTCAAACAACATGTAAAAGTGAAGTTTGCATCCGATGGCCCCTATAAAAACTTGGTAAATATCTCGCACACATTTTAAGCTCATCTTCTCCTTTTATCTCTGAGGTTTTTACAGTCACTACTTTAGTCCAGCACTGAAGGCAACCTTCAGTGAGCCTTTACTAATGGTCCCATCACTGACTGACCACACTAACAATGAGGGTCATGATTGGACCCCTGGCGGTGCAATAAAAGCCTTTAGACTGGAGATGGGACGCGATGGGCCGCCCATTTGTCTTCCAGCTACACGCAGATGGACAAGGCTAATGGGCCTGTGATGGCAGGCTATCGAATAAAACCTGTCAGCACGCTTAGTAATGTGCAAAGGCCTAACAGCGGAGAGGTCATCTCAGTCGGGTGATGGGGTGGGAAGGGGGTCGCATAACACAAGACAGAGGGCACTTATTTGATGCTATTTGGATTTGACAGAGAAAATGTTTTGTTGGGTTGCCAGGGGGATTCGATTGCCACGTCTGTTACCAAGACAACCACACAAGCGCCTCAATTTTGGGTATGTTCTCCATGTATTTGTTATAAAAGGCATTCTCTTTTTTGGAATGAATTTGTGCTTTTGGTTTCTCAACAGGAAGTACAGTAGTAGGGTGAACTTTTAATGGTGTCAAGTAAGCATGTCTCAGCCTATGGTCTGAACATGTTTGATCTGTTCAAGTGTGGATTAGACTTTATGACATTAGTCTAAAGAAAGGATGCAAAACATCATAATAAGTAAAGCTGTCATGCAGACAAGTGTTTATGTTCTTGTTTTCCTTCTATAACATATTGCATGTGTTCTCACAGTTCTTTCTAGAGCTAAGTATTCGCACTAGTAATCTCTCAATTTTATTTTTAGAACTTATCAAACAAAGTTAAGCTCAATAAGATCACACCGTCGACATGCAACACCTTCCCACAGAGGATTCATCAAGTGCTGCTATTTTTTTAAAGCGAAGGTGACATGCAGGTGAAACCATTTGTGCTTCGACACATTCGTCTTTACTTCACCACATTATATATCGTGCAGATAATGATTTTACTTAACTGAAAGTTCTCTGCAGCAATCCGTTTCAACTTTTTTCTTATTCTTTTGTGGGTAATACACTGAGATGATCATTTTTTCCCAATCAACGTTCAGAAATATGACGTTTTTAAGTAATGACTTGGTAAAGTAAAGATTGGTTAAGTAAAGATTGGTTTGAAACAAAATGTGGGAAAGTAAATGATGACTTTTACTATTAAAAATAAAGGTTTCAAAAGGGATAGATAATCATTTCTGGTTACCCAAAGAACCTTTCAGCGATTAAGCGTTAAAAGAACCATTTTTTCTTAGTCTGAAGAACATTTTAATGATCTTAAAGGAGAACTTCACTTCCAGAACAACAATTTACAAATAATGTACTCACCCCCTTGTCGTCCAAGATGTCTTTCTTTCTTCAGTCGTAAAGAAATTATGTTTTTTGAGGGAAACATTTCAGCATTTTTCTCCATATAATGGACTGGTATGGTGCCCCGATTTTGAACTTCCAAAATGCAGTTTAAATGCGGCTTCAAATGATCCCAAATGTGGTTGTAAATGATCCCAGCCGAGAAAGAAAGGTCTTATCTAGCAAAACGATAAGTTATTTTAATAAAAAGAATACAATTTATATACTTTTTAATACCAAACGTTCGTCTTACTCTGCCTGGACTGTTTTTGTTCCGGTTCATGACCGTTAGGGTATGTCGAAAAACTCCCATCTCATGTTCTCCCTCAACTTCAAAATTGTCCTATGTCGATGTTTTACCTTTTTTGTTAAGGGTTTTTGATGTTCTTTGCATGTTCACGTTGCAAAGACTGGGTCAAAACTTCTGCAGTGATGTAGGATGATTTTGAAATGATTTTTGAAGTTGAGGGAGAAAATACAATTGGAGTTTTATGACATACCCTAACTGTCTTGAGTCAGAATACACAGAGTTCAGGGAGAGAAAGGCAAGACGAGCGTTTGAGATTATTTAAATTGTACTTTTTTAATGAAAATAACCGATTATTTCACTAGATAAGACCCTTCTTCCTTGGCTGGGATTGTTTACAACAGCATTTAAACTGCATTTTGGAAGTTCAAACTCGAGTCACCATACCAGTCCATTATATGAAGAAAAATGCTGAAATGTTTTCCTCAAAAAACATCATTTCTTTACGAATGAAGAAAGAAAGACATGAACTTGGATGACAAGGGGGTGTGTACATTATATGTGAGTACAAAATATGTGAATATATTGAAAGTATAATATATGTGAAAATACTGATACTTTATACATTTTTAACCTCAAATGCTCTGGGTCAAGACCGTTGAAAATATGTTGACAATCTCTATTCTCATTTTCTCCTCCAACTTCAAAATTGAATTCTAACGTCTTTCACAAAAAAAGGTAAAACAGCGAGGACAGTAGGACGATTTTGAAGTTGGACAAGAAAATGAGATGGGAGTTTTTCAACCTACCCTAACTGTACTGACCCGGATTACTCAGAGTATGCATACGCATCGCAGAGCTAGACAAGATGAGCATTTGAGGTTAAAAAGTATATAATATAAATTGTACATTTTTTTTTAGAAAATAACCAATCGTTTCACTAGATAAGACCCTTCTTCCTTGGCTGGGATCATTGAAGCTGCATTTAAACTGCATTTTGGAAGCTCACTCAAGGGCCCCATTGAAGTCGACTATATGGAGAAAAATCCCAAAATGTTTTCCTCAAGAAACCTAATTTCTTTACGACTGAAGAAAGGAAGACATGAACATCTTGGATGAAAAGAAGGTGAGTAAATTATGTAAATTTTTGTTCTGGAAGTGATCTTCTCCTTTAAACCAAATGCCGTACCATTGATTTTCCCCACAAGGAGTCTAAATGTCCACAGATGTGGAGTGAAATTGGCGCTGAGAAACTCCTTCAGTGACTGATGCGTCATAACAAAGCATTCGCATGTTTATATCCTGCCAGGATGGCATCTAGCATTTCTTGTCTCTGCCATTTGTAAGCTCTTTCAGTAGCTGTGATCTACTAAAAGCCTCAAAGGCATCAGGGATAAAGTGGAGAGATGAAAAGACGAGGGTCTTTAGGAAGTTTTATACATCCATAGGCATGTTCCCATTCCTTTCTCCTCTTCTTATCACTAGGAAAGCAGTGAAGACGTACATCGCTTCTCTTGTTGCCCTTCCACTGAAAATGACAACCAAAACCCGCACAACGTGGCATTGTATCAGTATTTTAGTTTCTGAGCCGTGTAGCGGTAAAAATAGCAACAGGTAGTGCCAGTAGCTCACAGAGTGCAACCATTTTATATCATCGAAATAATAGCCCCCATAGTCCAAACTATGTATAAAACAATGCTGATTTTTCATAGGTTTTCTATTGCGGATTTCAGTAAGAGACATAATTTATGTTATACATTGCCAGTTCTATGAAGAACCTTTAACATCGATTTTATTCCACAAAAAGGTTCTTTATTAAGGAAAAAATTCTTTACGCTAAGACCTGATCACTAAAAGGTTCTTTGGGGAGCCAAAAATGTTTTTTTTTTTCAATAGCACTCCCTTCCTACAAGGAGCTGGAATATGACTTTTTTGTTTTTGAGTGCAAGCAAATGAAGTTAAATCTGTGTTCTGTGTATATTAGACATGCATTGATTTGAGTCAGTCTCTCTCTTTTTCTCTGTTCCATCATTCTAATTGCATCTAACTGCACTGATTATATCAGGTCAGAAGTGGCAGCCACTTTTACCATGTTTACACACTCGTAGCTCAACTGAGAGTCCTTGAACTATCAAAGGGCTCAATCGGAGGAGCACTGGGGCCTCCAACCAGACACTCTCACGGTCTAAGTGAGACACGCACAAGTGCTCAACTCCCTCTCTTTGTTTACTAGAAGAGTTAAAAGCCTTACAGGCTGTGAAATTATATTTCCCCTCTATCACACCCGCCTGCCGCAGACCATGAATAAATGCAAACCAATCACTACAGGCCTGTTTTAAACACTAGGGTTGTTCCCTCAATTTTTTTCCACTTTCTCGTGGTTTAAAATGGGAAAAAGACATTTTAGATGAATTTGCACTTGAGTAAATGAGAAGTCAAAAAGTGGCCCGTTCCTATGGAGACACGAGCGAGTCAAACCGCAGCGCTTTGAATCTCCGACGCGCCGTTCCTCAGAATAAACAATGTGCATTTGCGGCATCATTACCGGAGCATACACTAAAAGAACCGCTCAAGGACATGTTTTCACTCTCATTGTTCTGTAGTTTCCCTTTGTTGGCGAACGTTAGAGTAACATTTATTTCTCTCGGGCAGAAATAATGGGTGCATCCTCTATTATTCAAAAGCTGCCACAACTGGCATGTAGATAAATCTGATCTCACTCAGCCCACATATTGCTGTGATGTACAGCTGCGTTTATACATGCATTTGTGAGAGATGCTCAAAACAAAACTGGAAAACATATTGTTCAGAACAGTCCCGCCTAGCATAGCCAAACTGTAAATGCACTGTATGTATAACAAATACAAAAAATTGTCAAATCCTAGTCCTCTTTGTTTAGGCCAAATGCTTTTTGCATTTTTGTCTTTTAAAGGAGAAGTCCACTTCCAAAACAAAGATTCAAATATAATGTACTCACCCCCTTGTCATCCAAGATGTTCATGTCTTTCTTTCTTCAGTCATAAAGAAATTATGTTTTTTTGAGAAAAACATTTCTGCATTTTTCTTCATATAATGGACTGATATGGTGCCCCGATTTTGAACTTCCAAAATGCAGTTTAAATGCAGCTTCAAACTATCCCAGCTGAGGAAGAAGGGCTTATCTAGCGAAACAATTGGTTATTTTCATTTTAAAAAATACAATTTAAATAATTTTTAATCTCAAATGCTTGTCTTGCCTTTCTCTCCCTGAACTCTGTGTATTCTGACTCATGACAGTTATGGTATGTCGAAAAACTCCAATTGTATTTTCTCCCTCAACTTCAAAAATCATTTCAAAATCATCCTACATCGCTGCAGAAGTATTGACCAAGTCTTTGCAAAGTGAACATGCAAAGAAGATCAAACACCCTTAACAAAAAAGGGATATAGGACAATTTTGAAGTTGAGGGAGAACATGAGATGGGAGTTTTTCAACATACCCTAACGGTCATGAACCGGAACAAAAACAGTCCAGGCACCAAACGTTTGGCATTAAAAAGTATATAAATTGTATTATTTTTATTAAAATAACCGATTGTTTCACTAGATAAGACCCTTCTTTCTCAGCTGGGATCGTTTGAAGCTGCATTTAAACTGCATTTTGGAAGTTCAAAATTGGGGCACTATACTTCATTATATGGAGGAAAATGCAGAAATGTTTTTCATCAAAAAACATAATTTCTTTACGACTGAAGAAAGAAAGACATGAACATCTTGGATGACAAGGGGGTGAGTACATTATACGTGAACCTTTGTTTTGGAAGAGGACTTCTCCTTTAAGTAAGGTCAAGTTTTTGTGGTGCAAAATGTTCCCATTCTTGTCCTTTTCAGGCAATTCATGCAGTGTTGAATGATATCCTTCATTGTGTCTGTAGAGTTAATGAAACACTTCTTGCAATATTCAGCACCTGTGCTGTCAGTGCCTTTGGGAGCTGCATAATCTTTGCATTTCTCCATATTCAGGTTTGGCACAAATGAAGCATCTCTCCTCTGAAGATAAACAGAGGTCATGTCTGACAGATGGCAATAGTTTAAAGTGGAATAAAGGTGGCAGGGGCTCTTAAAAATTCATGCCATGTTTATTCCTGTGATTTTCTCCGCTCATAATGGAGGACAGAAACAATGCATGGCGATAAGATTTACAGGTTTTGTTCTTATTGATTATGAGTCAGCACGCTGTATGCAAATGCAATCTGCCCTCCATCATGACCTTCTGCATCTCTAGTTCAACTTTATCTTCTTTTGCCTTTCTTTATTCATTCCACAGGTGTGTATAGAGATTTTCAAATATGCACATATGTCAGGAGTCATGGTCTGATACACTAATGTTGTTTTATGGTGAAAGTTGTTGTACTATGAACAAAATTCCCACCACCTATCATTACAAGGTCAAAACTAAAGTCATTTGCTATGAGGAAATGGTTTCAAATATTTAATTGATTAATTATGTTTGCATAGTTATTTACACATTCACTACATTAGATAATACATGTAGTTTATTTGTGCAGCAGTGCTCTTTGCTCATTTAACTTTATAATAAGGTGTCCATATTCCTCAAACTGCTTTAAAACATGAAACTCAATGTAAATCAGTGGTAAATAAATTTTAAATCTTCTTTTACTATAATTTATTGATGTAATCTTATGCATAAAATTTATGTTTTCAATATTTATCTTTCCCAATGTCTGCATTTCAATGCAATGAATGATAGTTTTCACTTTTAGGTGGTTTTGCTTTTTGAGCTTCATCAGTGCTAATTAAAATTTGCCATAAAGGCTGTAAATGACTTGACTTTAGGTAAACGCCCCATCTGGGTTTGATACATGAATAAATTACCCATAAAGAATGGCTTTCTCCATCATTTAGGGCTCAGATAAATTGATGCTACTCTAGGGACTGTATGTATGGTTGTGTAACATTTGAATTGATCAGTGCAGTTTTGTTTTAGAAAGAGATCGAAAGTACAGTTAAGGTCAAAAGTTTACATGCACCTTGCAGAATCTGCAAAATGTTAATTATTTTACCAAAATAAGAGGGATCATGCATGTTATTTTATTATTTAGTTTTGGCCTGAATAAGATGTTTCACATAAAGGGTGTTTACATATAGTCCACAAGAGAAAATAAAAGTTGAATTGATAAAATTGACCCCGTTCAAAAGTTTACATACGCTTGATTCTTTATACTGTGTTGTTACCGGAATGATCCACAGCTGTGTTCATGACTCACTTGTTTGTTCTGAACATTTAAACTGCCTGCTTTTCTTCAGAAAAATCTTTCAGGTCCCACAATTTTTTGTTTTTTCAGCATTTTTGTGTTTTTGAACCCTTTCCAACAATGACCGTATGAATTTAAGATACATTTTTTCACTCTGAGGACAACTTAGAGACTCATATGTAACTATTACAAAAGGTTCAAACACTCACTGATGCTTCAAAAGGAAACACAATGCATTAAGAGCTGGGGGTGAAAACTTTTGAACAGAATGAAGATGTGTACATTTTTAAAAGTGAAAACTTTTTGAATTTGAATATCAGGGTAAATGTAACATTTTGTCTTTTGGAAAACATGTAAATATCTTCTGTAGCTTCTTAAGTGCAGTACTAAATGAAAAAATAAGAAATAAGAAAAATGTACACATCTTCTTGTAATGCATAAATTTTCCTTCTAGAGCATCAGTGAGCATTTGAAACTTCTGTAATAGTTGCATATGAATCCTTCATTTGTCCTCAGTGTGAAAAGATGGATCTCAAAACCATACAGTCATTGTTGGAAAAGGTTCACATATACAAAAATGCAGAAAAACCAAAGAATTTGTGGAACTTGAAGTATTTTTTCTGAAGAACACCAGGTAGTTTAAATGTTTAGGACAAACAAAGGACTCATGAACTATCACTAAAAAAAACAACACACACACACAGCTGTGGATCATTCAGGTAACAACAACACAGTATTAAGAATCAAGCGTATGTAAACTTTTGAACAGGGTCATTTTTATAAATTAATTAAACTAGAATTTTCTCTTGTGGACTATATGTAAACATCTTTTATGTGAAATCTTATTCAGGCCAGTACTAAATTGAAAATAGCATGCATTTTGTATGATCCCTCTTATATTGGTAAAATAATTAACATTTTGCAGATTCTGCAAGGAGTATGTAAACTTTTGAATTTTAAATAAGGCCCAGCAAAGTTAAAGTCAGAAAGAAGCTCTTCCTCTTTCTCACATTTGAGTAAAGGGAACTCGCACAGTTCCACTGATGCTTTTCCATTTTTAAGATCTAATATAATTAACTTTCAAAGTGTCATTGCCACTTTTCCTCTGACACAGTATCCCCAAAGTCATCTAAGTCTCAGAATCTAATTCTGTGTAACACCGGCAAACAGCTTTTTCACTTTAATGTGAATGCAGTGCCCTGTGTGGGTATATGTGTGCTCGCTCTTCACCATCATTAACAGTAGGCAAATGAGACGGTGGAAGAAAAATAAACATGTAAAGGGTATTTTTCATGCCAACGTTCTGCGATCTCCAACAGGAGAGAGATACAATGCGATTATCATTTTGCCAGGTTAAATATTCATATGCTGATACAAGCATAAACACTTACACACAATCATCTTCCTGAATAATTATTTCTTCTGTTATCCTCATACAAATAATGGTGCATACACATCAGGGTCAGAGATGCTTACCCTGCTTAATATCCTGCTTACCAGGAACTTACCTGGAACAAGATAGACGACCTTTCACAAATACGTGGACAATGGCAAACTGTGTTTCTTATTTCCTTTTTCTTCTTCTGCAGATGTGCCATTTATTTTCTAATGGCTTAGACGGGCCCCTGGTTTCTGTCTCATTGAAATTACATTTCCCAAGGACAATATTGAAAGTTCAAGGTTAATCACTGCTGAAAAGGGAAAGAAGAATGAAAAGAAGCAATTTTCCTGAGCCGTGTCTACGGATTCCAGATGGCGAATGCACAGTATGTTCTCTGCAATTATTTTTGATTCAATTAAAATCATTTCAAAGCACATTGAAATCTTGAGGATTGTGTGTGGAGTCGTACACTTGGTGCTGCTGCATTTCTAAACTTTAAACTTTTGCGGGCATTATTGTGTACATTTACTTGGTGGATTCAAATCATAAAGGAATTGCTGACTCACAAATGTAAATTATTATTATTATTATTTACCTCATGTCTTTTATTTTTTAACTCTTTTAGTCTAGTGAACACAAAAGTTTTTTATTTATTTATTTATTTTTTTTTTTCCGGTAGAATGGAAGTGAATGGTGCTGTCGAGTTCCAAAAAACAAGAAAGTACAATTGGAGTATCATTAAAGTTGGCAATGTGTCTCATTCATTATATGTCAGGTCTTCTGAAGTCTCATGAAACAAAAAACAAAACAGTAGTACTTTTAAAATATGTTTGCAGTGTAATTTTTGATGCTTTTTTAAGTGTTTTTAAGTCAAAAAAAAAACACCTTGGTAATTTAGTGACACTACTTAGCTTACTTTTAAAGAGTGACTCAAGTAGTTTAAAAAAGTAAGACCTTTGCATTAAAAAAATAAGAAATTTTTTGCCATTAAGAAAAAATTATTTGCAAATAACTACCTTTTTTTTTTTTACCTTTTTTTTATTACAATGTATTGCACACACAGCTGTACAGCCAAGTGAGCTGATGCTGATGCAATGATCAAACACACTGTCCTGAAATGCTCTCCATTTAAAAAAATCCTAGATTAACAGATTCATTTGAGTCCCTGCGCAGAAGTCCCTGTGAGACTTTTGATGTCTTTCAGCTGAAAAACACTTCAAATGTTGCTGTTCTTCACTGTCTTGTCAACTCAATGTTCCTAGTATCATTAGTTATCATCCTAATTAAGATTATTATGGCAGAATAATACTGTTCATGTTGTGTAAATAAACTACTGAAAAATTATAAAACTCCAAGACTAATGAATAGTTCCTAAAATTGAAGCATCAGGCTTTAACAGACATCTGCTATTAAAAGAAATTAATATTAAACTTGATAACACAATTTAATATAAAAAAAAATATATATATATATATATATATATATATAGAGAGAGAGAGAGAGAGAGAGAGAAATTACTGAAATTATTTTCTTAGTATTATTAAATATAATTTAATTATTTGTAATAATTTATTAGAATTTAAATTCTTTTTTTTAATGTTGGGGTCTTTTTAATTTAACTTTTTTTCTTTTTCATATCAGTCGATATCAATAATTATCACATAAATGTCACATTTTTATTTCTTTCAAGCTTAAAGGCAGATTTTTGCTACAGTGTGAAAGTTGTAAAAACCCGACCATTAAATGTGGCTTTAAAATATTCTGTATGGTCAGAAAATGACAAACACTTCGGAAGTTTTAATGAGTCAAATTGTTTCAAATCAAGAAACAGGTTTGTGTTACCTGATAATATTAATAATAATAATAATTTAATATTTTTTGTCTCTTAGAAATACACATTTGATAGTAGCTTGAGTTAGGATGCAGATGCAGATTTATGTAAAATTTAATTATTCTGACCGTTTGTTGTTTTGTTGGTCATTGGTCTTCTATAGTATCATCCATAGATTGTGATAATAACAGTTAAAACCACAAATATTGTACCTTAATACCATGGTAAAAAATGTAATATGGTTCCTAGGTATTTGTATTAAAAACAATAGTCTAAATATGTTTAGTATAAATGCATTAACACTATAATTTAATCACAAAAATAACTGTTATTATGTTCCATCACTCCTCCTTCAATACACTTAATACATGTCTACATTAATAATATAATAAAATTCGACACAAATATACCCACATTTCTGACACAATACCACTGTGCAGTTAGTGCTACTACAGTAAATCTCTATGGTAAATGATGGCGATTTGTAGTTTCAAAACCCTTCCGACTGCATCGTTCCGCACAGCGTTTATCCTGTTCGTCAGCGCTGTTTCGTCTGGCTATAAACCGTGTTATGTGTGTTCATCCACCGAATTCAAGCGCTTCACACTGGCGCTGTTTAGTGGCCGCGTAAACGCATCTAACGTTGCTCTAGTAAGTTCGCGCTGTGACGGCGTTGGAACTTTGATCCGAGCGGATAAACGGTCCGAGTGGCGCGCTTTGATTAGCGCTCTTTTGTTCCGCCTTTGCCGCATATGCATTATATAGAACATTTATCGAACTCTTGTCATAGTTTATCGAGGAAATTCATATTACGCGATAATTTTCGTTACTGATTTATCGCCCAGCCCTACTATGAAGTGTGTAATTGGTCAGACCAACTGATAGTCCCGCCCCAAACTCATACCATTGGTTGAGCCAGGTCAATGCTTTAAAAGCTCTACAGTGTTTAAACCTTTCAGGGTAATCAAACTACAAGTGGCTTGTACTTGTAGTTATCTCTTTTCAACCGTGATGGAAGAAAGTATTTAACATAGAAAAAGTCACACATCACCTTTAAGTTAAGTGTAGCTTATTTCAGAACATTTTTAAAGTAGCTTCCCCTACACTGGGCCTGTTTATCTCTCAGTATGAGTAAGCATTATGTTATCACTGAGTTCTGGCTTCCACAAACCAACAAACTCCCAGCTCACGAGTACTACTCTGCATTCTTACTGAAAAAAGAAAGAAAACCAAAATAAAAAAGCTTTATCTCACCTCTGCATACATGCTTCCTGCGTTTCATCGGCCCCGAGCTCGGCCCTCCCTTGTGAAATCCATTCCTTTCTCCCCTGCTAGTTCCCACAGGGCCCTGTGGGAGCTGAGCGCTTATTGAAACTGCCATCTTATCCTTGGAAAAAAGAGAAATCACACAGACACACCACTTCTCAAATAGACTAGTAATAAGTCTCGGTCAAGAGACGCACCCTTTTTGAGCATAAATTGGCCCCGGGCTTTAAATTTAAAGCAATTTTTGTATTACTCTGACGCTTGGAATATGAAATAAGTACAGAGGGAGAGAAATCAGAAATTGTGCAGACAACAGCGGTTACTAACAGAAGTGCCATGAGTCTGGTAACCAGGCAGCTAAAAAATGGCAAGCACATTTAAGAGAGGGGGGAAGAAAATGCTGAACTTTAAGGTCAGCACATAGTGAGACATATAGATTTCCCTGGAGCACTTTGATTTAGACAATGCCACTGTAATGTTATTTATGACTCTGCTTACATTTCTTCCATAATCTGACCTTACATTTGGAGCAGAAAAGGGCACTTCTTGCAGTAAAATCTCAAGCTGTGGCCAAGTACTGAGTGTTGAACACTTTCATTACTGCGTCAGTTCGGGGTAAGAGTGTTTGTCGGCGTTTTCGAGATACTGTTGTGTCTCTGAAATATTATTTTCTTCTTTATAATGAAAAATCTAAAAGAAATTGTCTCTCAACTGATGCTCTTAATTATATACTGTGTAAATGTATTATTATTATAATTAAAACATTGTATTGTAAATAATTGCTCTTACAGATTTAGTGAGTTCATTCAGTGAATTCATTAGACTGATTCAAACAGTAACTCCTAATTTTGTCTTTTTGAATGGTTCATTAAAATGATAAGCTCAAAAAAGATTAGTTTTTAAATGAGAACTGGTTGTACTGTATTCCCTTTCGATTCCCTTACAAGAGTCTGTTCAAAAGAGTCATTTATTCATGAATAAGACTACACTGGTTATGTTGTATGTTTTTGATTCAGTAAAAACAGAATCAGTTCATTGGAGTCATTTATTCATGAATGAGACTACACTGGTTGTGCTGTATGTTTTTTGATTCACTAAAAAAGAACCAGTTCATAAGAGTCGGTTATTTATGAATGGGACTACACAAGTTGTACTGCATGTTTTTAATTCCCTTACAAGAGTCTGTTCAAAAGAATAATTTATTCATGAATGGGGCTACACAGGTTGTGCTGTATGTTTTTGATTCAGTAAAAACAGAATCAGTTCAGTAGAGTCATTAATTCATGAATGGGACTACTCTGGTAGTACTGTATGTTTTTGATTCACTAAAAAAGAACCAGTTC
>VONZ01001656.1:0-112530 GCA_012976165.1 Labeo catla
ATAATGTCCTGTAGACAGGGACACATTATTTCTTTTTGTTTCTCACTCTCTACTTAATGAATTCACCCTCCACAAGAGTGCTGTGGGCTTGCAACTTCAGAGTTTAGCTTAAAGGGGTCATATCACAAGAATTTTTTAAATGTTCATTGTGCTGTTAAAACATTCATAATGTCAATGGTCACCAGTGGACCTCACCAAGGTCAAAACAGTAAAATAAAAGCAGTAATGTTGTGAAATATTACAATTCAAAAATAATCGTTCTTCTTGTGGTGACAGCTGAATTTCCAGCAGCCATTACTCCTTCAGAAATCATTCTAATATGCTGATTTGAAATATAAACCTTTAGTTTTTGCTTTTTTGTAGTTTAAATGAAAATTAAATGACATTTTTTAACAACTTTTTGTGGTCCTTGACTAACATTTATTAATAAAAAAATGATATAAAAAAAGTATGATATGACTCCTTTAAAATGACTTTGCTGTTCTGCTTTGGAATGTGGAATGTTTTCTAAGAACACCAATTTTGGAGATATTTCTTCTTTATGGCAGTTCTCTTTACTCCATATCCATACTGATGTCTGTACATTTTCCCCTTCAGAAATCCTCTTCTTACTTTCACTTGCATTGTGCTAAATCTTTTTGCTTTGAGTTAACTGCTTGCAAATGCTGAACTTTAACAAACTATAATAATTTTTTTGTTGCCTGAAGTCTATCTGCGCAACTCACTTTGCCACATATATATATTTTTCTTCTTTCCTTTTTTGTCTCTAGGCACTATGTTTGCCACAATATAAATAATAGTGAAACTGCACTATTTTCAGTAGCACAGCAAAAGCGAATATGCTTTTATGCTTGTTTATTTAAAATGTTAAATGTTCATATAAATATTAACAAATTAAAAACAATTCAGATATTTCTCAATGAAATCTGATAATCTGTAGGTGCCATCTGTGTTGTTCTTCAGTACTACCAATACTACAGAAAGACTGGTTTTGTTGTTTTTTTTACTTGGCACAATAATAACAAGCTAATATTTCAGAAAAGGTGCTTTTAAGATTAACTGTTGTTGTGACATACAGTTGAAATCAAAAGTTTACATACACCCTGCAGAATCTGCAAAATGTTAATTATTTTACCAAAATAAGAGGGATCATACAAAATGCATGTTATTTTTTAATTTAGTACTGACCTGAATAAGATATTTCACATAAAAGACATTTACATATAGTCCATAAGAGAAAATAGTTGTTGAATTTATAAGAAATGACCGTGTTCAACAGTTTACATGCACTTGATTCTTAATACTGTGTTGTTACCTGAATGATCCACAGCTGTGTTTTTTTTGTTTAGTGATAGTTGTTCATGAGTCCCTTGTTTGTCCTGAACAGTTAAACTGCCTGCTGTTCTTCAGAAAAATCCTTCAGGTCCCACAAATTCTTTGGTTTTTCAGCAATTTTGTGTATTTGAACTCTTTCCAACAATGACTGTATGATTTTGAGATCCATCGTTTTACACAGAGGGCAACTGAGGGACTTATATGCAACTATTACAGAAGGTTCAAACACTCCCTGATGCTTCAGAAGGAAAATCGATGCATTAGGAGCCAGGGGTGTAAATTTTTGAACAGAATGAAGATATCACTTTTTTTTTTAATGTTGGGTAAATATGGTATTTTTTTCATTTAGTACTGCCCTTCAGAAGCTACAGAAGATACATAATGTTTCCGAGAAGACAAAATACGTTTATAGTAAATTTACCCTGATGTTTAAATTCAGAAGGTTTTCACTCCCCGGCTCTTAATGCATCACTTTTCCTTCTGGAGCATCAGTGAGCGTTTGAACCTTCTGTAATAGTTATATATGAGTTCCTCAGTTTTCCTCACTGTGAAAAGATGGATCTCATACAGATATTGCTGGGAAGGGTTTAAATACACAAAAATGCTGAAAAGCCAAAGAATTTGTGGGATCTGAAGGATTTTTCTGAAGAACAGCAAAAAAAAAAACACGCAGCTGTGGATCATTCAGGTAACAACACAGTATTAAGAATTAAGTGTATGTAAACTTTTGAACGGGTAATTTTTATAAACTCAACTATTATTTTCTCTTGTGGACTATATGTAAATGTCTTTCATGTGAAATATCTTATTCAGGTCAGTACTAAATAAAAAATGACATGCATTTTGTTTGATCCCTCTTATTCTGGTCAAATGATTAACATTTTGCAGATTCTGCAAGGTGTATGTAAATTTTTGACTTCAACTATATGTAATGTTCCTAAGGAAAGCTCTTTTCTAAAATCTCAGTTTTACATCCCACTTGTTTCCTCTGTCTTCTCTCTAGGAGGAGGTGCAGAAGCAGCAGGACATGTAATCAGTGATCAGAGTACAGGTGTCAGTGAAGCGTCCCCAGACACTACAGAAACTGTGCCATCCACATCAGCGCCTTCACTTGTCACCAGCCCCGGCACCAGCAGTGGGAGCGGCAGCACTCCTCAAGGGACTGGGCGGACTGGCACAGCAGAACCAGTCCTTAGTCTGCACTATAGCACTGAAGGCACCACCACTAGCACCATCAAACTAGACTTCACGGATGAGTGGTGAGTGACCAGAGAATCAGCCTTGACCTCAGCACAAAAATAAACACTCCCACAAGCCTCTAAAGAGCCTTGCTATAAAATACCTAGTTTGAAAAAAATAAAACCCTCGTATGCAACTATTACAGAAGGTTCAAATGCTCACTGGTGCTTCAGAAGGAAAAACGATGCATTAAGAGTCAGGGATGTAAACTTTTGAATGAAATGAGGATGTGTACATTTTTTTTTTATTTTGCCTAAATATCATATTTTGTTCATTTAATACTGGCCTTCAGAAGCTACAGAGGATGCTTACATGTTCCCCAAAAGACAAAAGTTTAAATTTACCCTGATCTTCAAATTCCAAATGTTTTCAGGAGTAGTCCAACTTCCAGCGGCAAAGGCAGCAGTGGAGGACAGAAGCCTGGAGAGGTGGGTGAGAGCCAGACCAGAGAGGAGCCCACAGGACGAACCTCAGAGCAAAGTGAGTCGACTACCACATCCCCATTGCTACAGAAGTTACGTTGTTTTGGAGGTTAACTTAACTTTTCCCTCTCATAACCAGGTTCAATCTCGCCCTCAGAGAGTCAACCCACACCCGATGGGGGCCAAACTGCAGACAGTGGCAAGGAAAAGGCCTCTGTCAGCTCTCAAAATAGCATGCCACCGGCAGCACCAGCAGAGGGCCTGTCAACTGAAGACACGGCTCGTCCCAGCGCTCCTTCGGAAGAGCTCCAGGCTGCTGGATCAGAGGAGCTGAGCGCGCAGTGCAGGAGGAGCGAGTCTGCCGGAACGGGCGGCCAGGGTTTGACTCAACCATCCCGCAATCAGGACTCTGATGACAGTGATGACGATCCCATCCTTATCCCTTCTGCCAGGTACAGAGGAGGGCAGGGACAGAGGTATGGACTCTCGTCATGTCGACATGTTTAATAATGCAAATCATGATGTGTAGGCAAATGAAATGACAGACGGGAAGTCCCATAAAACATGAGCATGTATATGTAAAACAGTGTTCATCTTTTTGGACCGTCATAAGTAAAATGCTACTCTTCTCATTAGATTTAATTACAGAGGATCAGCTGTAGGTGATAGGATGATAAGGTATTGTAATGTTTCTGAGATGGCCACTAATATAATCTAATTGCAAGGGGTGCAGATTTGATTTACTTTTCATTAACCTAGTATTCATATTGTGTGGCTGTGTGAAATATGCTGTTAACTATATAATCTGCGTAATTTAGTAGTTTCTATTAACTTTATTTTTGCCTAAGAGTGTATAAAATGTTTGCATAATGACCCTTTTGTTAGGTACTAACCAAGTAAACTAATTTCATGCATGAATTTACAAGTTACCTTAGATATAGTTGTTTGGAGTTCAAAAACTATTCAGATTTTTACTGAATTAAAAAAAAAAAAAATGAAAACAATTGTGCTGCTTGATATGGAAGCCTGTTTCTGCCACTGAAACAAATAAATAAGGTAGTTGCGACTTTATGTCTCACTATTCTAACTTCTTTTCTCAGAATCGGGTGATACAAACTCACAATTATGACTTTTTTTCCTCAGAATTATGAGTTTATATCTCGCAATTGACTTTTTTCTCAAGTTGTGTGATACACACAATTCTGACTTTTTTCTCAGAAATGTGAGATATAAACTAGCAATTGTCATTTTTTTTCTCAGAATTGCGAGTTTGTATCTCGCAATTGACTTTTCTCAGAATTGCGAGTTTATAACTCAGAATTGTGACCTTTTATTCTCAGAACTGCAAGTTTATATATCGCAATTGACTTTTTTTTTTACATTGCGTGATACAAACTCACAATTCTGACTTTTTTTTCTCAGAAATGTGAGAGATAAACTCACAAATCTGACTTTTTTCTCAGAATTATGAGATATAAACACACATTGCGAGTTGTAAAGTCAGATTCTGACTTTTTTCTCACAATTGCAAGTTTATATCACGTAATTCTGAGAAGTCAACTGCAAGATATTAACTCGCAATTTGAGAAAAAAAGTCAATTGCAAGGTATAAACAAAAAGTCGCAAAGAAGAAAAAAATTCACAAAAGTCAGAATTTATATCTCACAATTCTGAGAAAAAAAAAGATTTGAGAGTTTATATCTCACATTTCATTTTTCTTTTTTATATTTCACGTTTCTTTAACTTTTCTCTCAGAATTGCAAGTTTATCTCACAGATAAACTTCTCTTCTCAGAACTGTGAGTTTATACCTCACACACTCAACTTTTTATTTTTTTAAATTGAGTGATACAATTTCACAATTCTGACTTTCCTCAGAAATGTGATATAAACTCACAATTATGACTTTTTTCTTAGAATTACGAGCTTATATCTCGCAATTTACTTTTTTCTCAAAATTGCATATATCTCGCAAAAGCGAGTTATTAAGTCAGAATTGTGAGATATAAAATTGCAATTCTGAGAACATATCAGTCTCCTCACAAATGGACTTTATAACTCGCAATTGCGAGTTTATATCTTACAATTGTGAGAAAGAAAGTCAGGATTGCGAGGAAAAAAATGGCAGATATAAACTTGAAATTACAAGAAAAAAATTGCAGTCGTGGATATGGCCTTCCGCAGCTTAATATTTTTTAAAGTTTTGAACAGCATTTATTTGAAATAGAAATATTTGATGACATTATAAATGTCTTTTAATGTCTCATTTGATCAATTGAATGCATCCTTACTGTATAAAAAGTATTCATTTATTTTAAAATTAATTTCTTACTGAGCCCAAACTTTTGAACGTAGTCTATTTGCCAGTTTCCAAAAAGTTCCATAAGTTTTGTTCTCTTAAAGAAAGTGTTACCAAAATACAGCTATAAGTCACACTATAATTCCATGAATTATCAGCTAACTAATAAAATGAATAATAAAATGCATTATTATATGAATTTAACATGCACATAAAAGTAATTTGGTATTATTGTTATTAGGTCATGATAGGTAAAGCACCATCTACATTGTTTACAAAAAATATATTAAGATCAAATATTATCTGTCTCGCACTATGCTTGTAAGACATTACAGAACTGTTTTTACTGTACATTTTTGTTTTGGAAGTGAATTACTTTAAGCTTGTGAAAACTTGACCATCCTGGATTAATCACACTGAGATGTAATGTGTTTTAAAGTCTTTGCGCATAGATGAAATTTCATGAGCATTGTTCTGCATGCTCTGTCTTTCATAGACGCTCTGCTGCAGCTCGGATTCAGGAGCTGTTTCGTAGAAGAAAAGAACGGCGAGAGATGGAAGAAAGTGAGACTCAGAATATCAGAAGACCCTCTGTCAAGGTGGTGTACAAGGGCCATCGGAACTCCAGGACCATGGTACATTGTCTGTTTATTGTCTCATGCATATTGTACACAAAAAAGCAGTTCTAGTACAACATATAAACTATCATATTTTGTAAGGAACTAATCAGAGACATTTCTTTTTACTGACCTGGCGCTATGTGTAGATTAAGGAGTCGTGTTTCTGGGGGAATAACTTTGTGATGAGCGGCTCAGATTGTGGCCATATCTTCATCTGGGACAGGCACACGGGAGAGCACCTGATGCTACTGGAGGCCGACAACCATGTGGTCAACTGCCTGCAGCCTCACCCTTATGACCCTAGTGAGCAAAATGATGCCTAAAAACAATAGAATGAAATCCAGATTTTTTTTAGATAATCACAGCATTTGGCCTGACTTTGTTTTTGCAGTTCTTGCATCATCTGGAATTGACTATGACATCAAGCTGTGGTCGCCTTTAGAGCAGTCACCGTCATTTAACAGAGTCCTTGCTGAAGAGGTATGGACAGTGTTTTCTGTTTAATTTTATGAATAAAGTTGTTTTGATCCTTCAGACTTTAAAATGTGTTTTCAGAACACTTGTACTAACATTGACCTGTTTTTATTTTGGGATGTAAATAAAATGCCCAGTAGAGGGCACTAGAGCTCTAAGTACTGTTTTTGCTATGTATGAAATCGAGGCATTTTAAGGCAGTTGTATTGGTACAGTGCCTTGCAAAAGTATTTATACCCCTTCGTTTTTTGATTTTGTTAAACTGCTTATGTTAAACAGCTTTAAATTACTTGGCAAAGCAAACATCTTTGCAAATTTATTAAAAATTAAAAACCTAAATGATTCCATTGCATGAGTATTCATACCCTTACCTGGGACAGTTGAATTGAAGCTCAAGAACATTCATATTTCTTGTAGATGTTACAACACTTTGAGAGCAGTTAACCTGTAGCAAATTCAATCGAATGGGTATGATTTGGAAAGGCACACACATCTTAGTAAAAGGTCTAATGCCTAATGCATATCAGAGCAAAAACCACACATCAAGCCACACGTCTGGGGAACAGTTCAGAAAAAAACAGTTGCATTGAAGGTTCACAGAAGCATGTAGTCTTCGTTACCCTTACTGGAAGAAGTCTGAATCAACCGTGACTCTTCTTAGAGCTGACCTCCTGGCCAAACTGAGCAATTGATGGAGAACGGCTTTGGTTAGACTGGTGATCAAGAACCTAATGGTCACTCTAGTTGAGCTCCATGATCATATATGCAGATGGAAGAAACTTGCAGAAGGACAAACATCATTGCAACGCTCCACCGATCTGGGCTTTATGGCGGTGTGGCAAGACTCAATCCTCTCCTCAGCGAAGACACTTGAAATCACACTTGCAAAAAAGCACCTAAAGAAATCTTAGACTGTGAGAAACAAGATTCTCTGGTCTGATGAACCTCAATTTCAAGCATCATATTTGAAGGAAACCAGGCACTGCTCATCACCTGCAGAGTACCATCTCAACAGTAAAAAAGTGGTGTTATCAGCCTCATGCTGTGGGGCTGTTTTACAATGGCAGGGACTGAAGGACTCGTCAGAGTATAAGAAAAACTCAATGCACCAAAATATAGGTTAGCCTTATTAAAAACCCAGTACCTTCAGTACCTCTGCCTGGGCAGAAAGTTCACCTTCCAACAGGAAAATGACCGTAAGCACACAGCAAGTGTGGCTTATAGACAACTCTGTGAATGTCCTTGAGTGGCCCTAGCCAGAGCCTGGGCTTAAACCCAATCAGACATTTCTGGAGAAACCTGAAAATGTCTGCCAGTTCCCATCCAAGCTGACAGAGCTTGAGAGGTGAACAGGGGGGTGAAGAATGGCAGATAATTGCCAAATTAATGTGCAAAACTTGTTGCATCATACCCAAAAAGACTTGAGGCTGTAAAGGTGCTTCAGCTAAGTACTGAGTTAAGGTTTATGCAATGTACCTATTTCAGGTTTTTTTTTTAAATAAATTTAAGTTGTGACAGTTCTGTTTTTGCTTTGTCACTATAGTGTATGGAGTGTAGATTGATGTGGGGAAAAAAGTCATTTAAAACAGTTTAACATAAGGCAGCAACATAAAATGTGAAAAAATGAAGGGTATGAATACTTTTGCAAAGCACTGTATGTCTATGCTGTAGCTAAAGGAAAAAAGTGTCCAATTATATATATGTATCCCTGGACCACAAAACCAGTCATAAGGGTCAATTTTTCGAAATTGAGCCTTATACATCATCTGAAAACTGAATAAATAAGCTTCACATAGATGTATGGTTTGTTAGGATATGACAGTATTTGGCAGAGATACGACTATTTGAATATATGGAATCTGAGGGTGCAAAAAAATCAAAATATTGAGAAAATCAACTTTAAAGTTGTCCATATGAAGCTCGTACTAATGCATATTACTAATCAAAAATTAGGTTTTGATATATTTACAGTAGGAATTTTACAAAATATCTTCATGAAACATGATCTTTACTTAATTTCCTAATGATTTTTGGCATAAAAGAAAAATCAATAATTTTGACCCATACAATGTATTTTTGGCTATTGTTACAAATATACCCCAGCGACTTAAGACTGGTTTTGTGGTCCAGGGTCACCTATGTACATGTGGGTAACTGGTAAACTTTAATTTTCTGATTTGTTTGTGTGCTGTAGGTAATTGCTCGTAATGAGTTAATGCTGGAAGAGACAAGGAATACCATCACTGTTCCTGCTTCCTTCATGCTCCGAATGCTGGCATCATTAAATCACATCAGAACAGGTGAACTTCCTTGTGTCCCTGTTTTAATAACTCACTGATTGATTGTATACATACAATGAGATCCAAAAGCCTGAGTCCACACTGAAAACTTGGCTTTTTTGACTTAAAGGAATAGTTCACCCAAAAATGAAACTTGTCTTTAATTACTCATCCTCAGAAATATTTTTGATGAAATCCGTGAGCTTTCTGACCCTGCATAGCAATGCAAATACAGCAATGCAGCTACCATGTTCAAGGCCCAGAAAGGTAGTAAGGACATTGCTAAAATAGTCCATGTGACATCAGTGGTTCAACCTTTTTTGTATCTTCATAAAATTACACTAGAACCTCTGTTGTCACATGGACTGTTTTAACAATGTCCTTACTACCTTTCTGGGCCTTGAACGTGATAGTTGCATTGCTGTCTATGCAGGGTCAGAAAGCTCTCAGATTTCATCAAAAATATCTTAATTTGTGTTCTGAAGATGAACAAAGATCTTACAGGTTTGGAACAACATGAGGGTGAAAAATTAATGACAGAATTTTCATTTTTGGATGAACTATCCCTTTAAAATAAAAGACACCAAATTCAAAGAAATTTGGTCTAATTATCTTTTAAGATAATTTCTAAATTGATCAATGATACTTACACTGCTTTTTTTTTAACTGACCAGCATTTGTCAGTGGATACTTACTCTAGCATTTGGTTTTACCACCTTGAACAGGTGTTTAAATGACCAATCTTTCTTCCTCTCCCCTCCTGTCATTCCCAGACCGCGTGGAGGGTGATCGTTCGGAAGGCTCCGGACAAGAAAACGAGGATGAACAGTAGCCCTACTGCTACAAGTGAATGGTTTTTTGCTACAGTGCACTTGAGCATTTGAGATTTGTACACGTTACAAAATAGAGTATTTCCTTATTAGTTGAGTTTTTGGCATTATTATTTTTTAATGAGACTTTTCTTACTAATTACTCTATATGAGAGTAAACTGCGTCTGGGGAGTTCATGCAAACAAGATGACGTAAGAAATCGAAAGACGTGACTAGACGGCTGGTGCGTGAGAGTATTTAAGTGCAATATTAATTTGTTAAATCAAACGGTTGAGCTTTTGAACGGTGTTAAGTGTGAAATCTTATTGTAGCCTCAAATGAAGAACTCAGATGTTTGTATACCATGAATTATGCATGTCAAACATGAGTTTGCCGAAAACATGTCCTCTTAGTCTTTACCAATGTTGTGTATAAAAATGGCTCTTTTTGTCATTACTAAATCTTGCGTTGCACAGGGATCCTCTGCCTAACCCTAATTACAGGTACTACTTGCAATATTTCATTATCCAACACAGCCACTACACATTGTTACACTGCAGAATGTTTATAAAAGTTTATTAAAATGAGAACCGTTTTTGACTCAGTCTATACATAAAACCCACTGCTGTCTAGCCAAATGGCTCTAGCATTCGTTGGCAGGTCGTGTTTCTCTCTCCTAACAGCACAGATGGCCTTTGTTGTGGCAGCTGTTGGCTTGAGCGTTCTGCTAAGTGACTAGTGATCGCTGGGAAAAGCTAAAATGAAATATCTCCTCATCTAATAGCGTGCCATTCTATTCAGCAGCACTGTTAAGGAATGTAAGCCATCTTTTTAAATGTTTGTCCGCAGATTTTCCGATTAAGTTCCGGTTCATTTTTAAACCATGTACCAGAGGAGAGTTTAACCATTAAATGTGTTGTGATTTAAACAAAACATGACTGAAAGCTTGTTGAGTACCCATAAAGAATTTAATGACACAGTACAGATTTAAAAAAAAAATGTGCTATGGATAGCAAACAAATAATGCAACCAGAAGCATTGCTGCCACTGATGAAGAAGCCTATTAATATTGGTATATGCAAAAAAAGAAGATTCCACAGGAATGATTAATCCTTGAGTACATTTTCAGAGTATGCTAAACAAAATAGTAGGAACAAAAACAGATGTGAAAAGCCACTGATCAAACATAAAATCTTCAAGTGCAATTGTACCAACGACTTTAGTAATGACACTGCAGATGCTTTCTCGCACCATTACATTCAGCCAAAACATTTTAATCAGATTTTCCACCAAGGACTATGGATAAAACAGCATTTTAAAAGGTATTCTACCTTTTTATGCCCAATATCTCTCTCTCATTTACATGATTCTCTGATGTTAGATCAATGCCTGAAAAAATCTTTTGTCAGGCGATGTTTCTTTTTGTCAGCATCAATATAACCCCATGACATTTGGTATATTTTCTAATAACAATTGAATATATTAAGACCTGAACTTAAAAAGGTGGAGAGGAGCTCTAGGATAATCATTCTTACAAACAGTCAGGATGTATAAAATGTAGTGGTTACAGTTTCCTTATAAGAAAAGAGTAAACATAATACATACAGTACCCAACACAGGCAAAATACCTGACAATATACGAGGGCTTTACAATAACTTTTATGTTACAAAAACATAACTTATTCTGGTGAGTGACAGCAGGGCTTTCAGTACCTTGTGCTTTGCAGGTACAGCCATCATTGTGGGTCTTTGGTCTCACCGAGGCAAGTAGCAGCAGTTGCTAGCTAAAATAATCAAGTATACTTTCTTTACCTAGTATGTGAATTACACATAAATCACTGTATATCTGTAAACATTTACATTATGTGTTCGTTTAATGTTCTGTACCTTTAAAAAGCTGCATATTACACAATCTGGTCCATTAAGATGTCAAAGAACTACATGGAACTGTCACCTATTTTTTCCTCATGTTCTTCATCATCGTCATCATCATCGTCTTTAACTATTCCTTCATCGATGCTTTCCATCCTGAGTCTCTGTCCATCCAGGTAACGGGGAGCTCGCTGCGTGTTTCGTACTGTGAACAGACTTGTTGGAATTTGAGTCCATTCCCCAAAGAGTTGAAGCTTGGCGTCGTTTTCTATAGCCTTGGCCAGAGAGGACGCAAAGCTGTCCAAAGACTTGTGGATGTCTGCCGTCACTTGGACTACTGATGGGTCACCTTGAGTAAAAGAAATGGTAGAACATTAAAATACTGACACTTTAGGAGAGTTCTTTGTCAAAGCTCTATAACATGCAGATGATTAACAAAAAAGTACTTAAAGTACATAAAGGTAATTCAGAGAATTTGAAATGTTTGTCCACAGATTTTCACCATGTACCAGAGGAGAGTTTAACCATTATATGCGCTGTGATTCAAACAAAACATGACTGAAAGCTTGTTTAGAACCCATAAAGAATTTAATGACAGTACAGATTTAAAAAAAAGCTTTATGTGCTGTGGATAGCGAACAAATAATGATGCCAGAAGCAGTGCTGCCATTGACAAAGAAGCCTTTTAATACCGTTTACACAGGAATGATTAATCCTTGAGTACACTGAGTAAACTGTTTTCAAACACATTAGAAATGTATTGCTGAAAACATGCAAGACTGTGAACTATGACGTCACTTTGTAGGCAATTTAGCACTTCCGGTTCGATCGTCACAGGGTTATGATACTTTCATGTGTTATTCTATGAATTACAACACAACAGCTACACTCCGCTCGTGAGTTTTTTACATTTCTTTAAAGGGGTCATCGGATGCCCATTTTCCACAAGTTGATGTGATTCTTTAGGGTTTTAATGAAAAGTCTGTAATATACTTTGATTAAAAATTCTCAGTGGTTTTGTAAAACAACACCCTTTTTACCTTGTCAAAATGAGCTCAGCAAAAATCACCTCATTCTAAGGGGCTGTTCCTTTAAATGCAAATGAGCTCTGCTCACCCCACCCCTCTCTTCTCTCTGTGCAATGACGATCTTGTTTACTTTAGCCGCGTTTAGCCGCTAAACTTCCTAACTACCACATTATTAGGAAAGGCGATCGCAAAGATTCATAAAAAAAAAACCCTTATACTCACTTCTGCTGTAAGTGAAGCTGGATCACGAATGATTCACACAAACATAGACGGATATATGTAGATCAGGCGCATTCACTTCACAAACAAACATAATCTACTGCATCTTCAGCGGCTCAGATGTCGGGAGTAAATGACGACCACTATGTTCATTATTACATCCAGCAACACAACACCTCGATCGCTCAATCGGAGATATTCTTGTCTAACTTACATCCCTGCTGCGGCACCGAAACAAGGAAAGTTACTGGACTGTGACAGTTGGTCTGAGGTAAGAGCTCATGTCAGTCAACTATCGTGGGAGCGGCCCGTCACACCGACAGGCATCTGAGAAGGGCTCGATTTGAAAAAGGGGATATTATTTTTACAGATTAATAAAAAACCACTGCATGGATTTTTATAATTACAGGGTAGATTTGTACATACACTGCCAACACACATTAATGTTCAAACAACATGAAAAAGTGAAGTTTGCATCCGATGACCCCTTTAAAAATACGGTTGCTAACAAGTTGCTAAATGGAACTACAGATGCTGTCTGAGACATTAAACGTCATCACGCCAAACAGTTTAGCAATTTACAGTTTTATGTTTCCCCATTCAAAGAGATAGGAGTTGCACCTGCATGCCCGAGATGCGTTTCAAAGGTGGCCTCCGAGTGAAATGACTTGCCTTAAAGCAGGGGTGTCAAACTCCGTTCCTGCAGGGCCGCAGCCCTGCAGAGTTTAGTTCCAACCCTGCTCTAACACACAAACCATGCAGTTGTCAAACAAGCCTGAATGACTTGATTAGCTGAATCAGGTGTGTTTAATTAGGGTTGAATCTAAACTGAGCACGGCTGCGGCCCTCTAGGAACTGAGATTGACACCCCTGCCTTAAAGGGACTTTGATATAAACCATGTGGTATTAAAGAGACAGCTCGCACAATGGGTGCAAGTAAAGTCTTTCACAAATGTGTCCGCTGCAGCTTCTCAGCTGCCATAGTTGCAAATCTTGCATCATCAGAACAGGGTGTTCAACGCCCAAGTGTTTCCGTTTAAAAAAAACGTTTTGCAACATTTTGTCAGCAGAATACAGAAGTCTGTTGTGCATAACGTCTATGTTAGAATAACTAATTAATAGTTTTATATTTTATATTGTTGTTCAACAATGTTTTTTTGCTTGCTCCCGAAATGCAAAACAAGTCTGCAGATGGAAGATGATCGTTTTATTGCTTTCCTACTGATACTGATCTTACCATAAGGTAAACTTATACGTATTAAAGTAACGTATACGTATTAAATAACGTAAATAACATTTATTTCATGTAAACGCCATTTACCAGTTTAATCACTGATACCTGAAATGTGATATTTATTCAGTAAAATAAGTTTAACCATATCTACTCACATAGCTCACTTTTGTTATTTAATACATGAAATACACTAGAATTTTATTGAATAGAATCAAGGATTTACTGATTTTTAATGCACAGAAATACGTGCTTTCATATGCCCTTTAGTTATGATTATTTCATTTGTTCACTATACTATTTTTGTCTCATATCAGTTTTAGTTTGGCTCTAGTGTTGTATTTATTCCAGATTATATGAAAAGGTTCATGCAGCGTGGATTAAAATTCATATACAGAGTAAATCCTTTTCACTTAACATTAACATTAAAATAACATTAACACTAAAAATAAGTTTGAAAAAATTGTTGTAAGCATGGTGGTGGTGATGTTGAAGGCGAGCGACCACGGTGGTGTAGTTTGTTTATAGCCTAAGTTTAGTTTTTAAGTTCTGGTGCTTTTATTTACGCTTCAAAATTCATAAAAGTTCTATTATTTTGTGAAGATTATAAAAAAAAAACAATATTATATTCTGTTCCTCAAGGATGCAGTAAACTGATCAAAAGTGACTGTTAAAGCTTTTTTCATTATTACAAGATTATCAGTTTTTACTTTTTTTTTTTTTTAATTATTAAGCATTGTTTAAACACTGATAATAAGAAACATTCTTGGGGACCAAATCAGCATATTTAAATGATTTCTGAAGTATCACGTGACACTGATGACTAAAGTTAAGGCTGCTGAAAATTCAGCTTTGACATCACAGGACTGAATTATATTTTAACATATCTTAAAATAGTAAACATTTTAAAATGAAACAATAATAATAATAATAATAATAATACTCAAAATGACTGTTTTTACTATAATTTTTATGTTACCAACCCCAAACGTTTAGATTAGTAGTGTATTTTATTCATATCAAACATAACAGTATGAGTGCCAATTAAAAATGGAAAAATGTTCTAGTGCCACTTTCTATTGTGACAAAGGCAATTTTGCATTAGTCAGAACATGTTAGATACCTTTAGGAATCTGATCCACTTGGTCCTCAAATGTAACAGAACTTCTTCTCTTATTGGCAGCACAGTGGGCTGAGTGGGAGGGCTCTGAGGTGTAGCTGTCCAACAGCATGACGTCTGTAGCTAGAGGGTAAATCACAGCAGGCATCTTTCAATCAAATATCAGTTTTAACACTGCTCAACACCACCCACCCACACCAGTCTGGACACTGTGGGAGAGCCGCTGAGCAGTGCCGTCTGTGTGTTATGCGATACTCATGAGCTCTGTGTTTCCTCAAATGGCACACCCTGATAACAACAGTCTGCAAGCCAATAAACCACCTCTGCTGACTGCTAAGAGCTGTGGGGGTTGATTTTGCTTTTCTTGTATTTAAAGAGGTATGTTCGCAGTAATATTAAAATCATGGCCTATACTGATAAACACATTAAAATACTAAAAACTAAAATAATTAGAAATAATTATTAATAATTTAAAGGCATAGTTCATGAAAAATTGCCTTCATTTACTCAGCTTTACCCAAATCCATTTTAATTTCTTTTAATGGAAAAATTAGATTTTATTTAGATGAAAAGTTTGTGCGGCTCTCTTCCATACAACAAAACTTAAAAGGAAAGTTCACCCAAAAATGAAAATTACCCCATGATTTACTCATCCTCCAGCCATCCTAGGTGTATATGACTTTCTTTTTACAACGAATACAATCAGAAAATGCTCTGGCTCTTCCAAGCTTTATATTGGCAGTAAATGGCTGTTGAGATTTTGAAGTCCAATAAAGTGCATCCATCCATCATTAAAATAACTCCACATGAATTTGTGCAAGAAAAATATCCATATTTAAAACTTTATAAACCGTAATCTCTAGCTTCTACTAACTGTCATACGTGTGTTAACAAGAAAATGGTGTTCCAGTGGAAATGCTAGTCTTGTGAGAACCAAGTTTTGTTTACATCAAAGGAAAACCAGTCTCCTCTTGGCTTATGTCAAAATCCTCTGACATTTTTCATTACAAATCCTTGATTTGTAATTGTAGATTTGTAGATTGTGGTTTATAAAATTTTAAATATGGATTTTTTATTTTTTTTTTTTTTTACACAGAAGGCCTTTATTAACCCCCCCAGTGCCATGTGCAGTACGTTTTATGATGGATGGATGCACTTTATTGGACTTTAAAATCTCAACCCCCATTCACTGCCATTATAAAGCTTGGAAGCCAGGACATTTTTTTAATATAACTCAGATTGTATTTAACTGAAAGAAGAAAGTCATATACACCTAAGATGGCTTGAGGGTGAGTAAATCATGGGGTAATTTCATTTTGGAGTGAACTATCCTTTTAAAGGCAACAGATAACATTGAGATGCAAAAATGATTAAAAAAAAAAAAAGTACCAGTCATTCATTATGTAAGTTTTCTAAAACCATTAAGTTTTCTAAGTTTAAGACACTAAGTTGTTACTCAGTGAAAACCTATTTTTGAAGCTCTCACATCTGGAATGAGAATGAAATTCAAGAGATACAATGAAAAAGAAGATTTTCGGTGAAGAGCGAAATGAATTTTGGCCTGTTTCTCACATTAAATGTATGGCTTCAGAAGACTTGAAATACAGCTCATGGGTGGCATGGACTATTTTTGTGGTACTTACATAGTGCTTTTTATAAAACTGACAGCAGCTGTCCCAATTTACTTTCATTGTACGAGAAAAGAGCACCCAGGACGTTCTGCTAAAATACCTCCTTTTTTGTTCCACAAACAAAAGTAAGTCATCAGGTTTGAAACAACGTGATGTAAGTAAATGATGACGGAACTTTTAGTTTTGTTTATGACCAATGTGTGATAAACAGCAGAAGGTCTACCTGAGTCCTGGGTGTAGCTGAAGCCAGTGTCTCCTGTGCTGCTGCCACGTCCCAGGAGCTGCCCACCACCCACTAACATGGCCGTCAAGTGAGGAGACATTCCCAAATCTGGTAAACAAAAAGAGACTCTCAGACTTCTTATCCAAACATAAGGATACAAAGAAACCCAGGATACAAATAACAGCAGTAACTCACCTGTTATTCGGTTAGAGATGCTAAAGAGACGAGAGGTCCGATGGCGTATAACAAAAGACTCTCTGTAGTACCGATCGCCAAAGCACATGCCCAACAGCTCCTTACGTACGGTCTTGTTCCACAGCCCATAAATAAGCGGATGACACACTGCACTGGTGAAGGACAGCCAGGAGACAAGTGTCTCCATCTGTGAAGAAACACTGTCTTTACCCCACATTGCTTCAGTGCTGATAACCACCACATACGGACCCCACGTGGTCAGAAAAGTTCCCAGAACCACCAGAATGGTGATGAAGGCCTTGCATTGGCTCCCAGAGTAGACCAGGCTCTTGCGGCTTCCGCTAGAAGACGTGGACGTGTTAGAATTCTTGCGGCCGTTCTTTTGAGAACTGGACTCCTCCTGAGCCACCACCACACTACCGCAGTAAACCTTGCGAGCTTTGATGCGGGCCACACGGAAGATGACGCCATAGCAGACCAGCATGGCCGCCAGTGGCAGAAGGCAGCACCACGTAATCCAGAAGGCAGTATAGCTGATCTCCTTGTGCCAAGCTGCTGTGCAGGTCCACTTGAAGCGATCAAACTCAAACGCGGACCAACCGAAAAGCGGCGGCAGGCATCCGACCAGGGAGTGGAGCCACACGTAAACAATGGCAACCGCAGCTCGGTTTCCCGTGATTTTCATGGGGTAGATCATGGGATATAAAACGGCATAATACCTAGAATGAGACAGACGTTGATATAAAACAGATACACTTCAATCATTCCCTCATGAGAGACACATGACCAGCCAACGGAAAAACAAGGGGGTCTTTCTTTAAGACTCTCAAACTGCCAGAAATAGAGTGTGGCTTCTGGGTTTGTGTATTGATGCATCTTCACTGTGCATCTCGTACATAAAAACAGTGGTACTGTTCAAGCAAGACTGTACTTAAATGTCATGGTGAACTACTGAACAACAGGCTTAAATAAATACAGTATGGCCATTGATTACAGCAGTCAAAAAAAAAAAATGTTTTGCCAAGAGTTGTTTTTAAATTGAATTGAATTAGAGATTTTATAACAATACAACGTGATTGAACATTCAAGTACTTACGGATAAATCACATAAACACTAACTTTTAGTCTCTATCTGTCTATTAATTTCTTTAAAAATACATTAAAATGCACTTTATACATACAATGACTTGAATGTGGATGTTTTTAACTTCTGTATTGGATTTGTGTTTGATTTTGCTTTGGGAAGGGATGTATAATGTCAAAAACCTTATTAAATTTTGTGGCAAAATCTTGTATTTTTATTTCTTGAGATACAGAAAAAGCTTATTAATATTTAATGTAAAGTTTGTAAACTCAGACTCACATAGTCCAACCAACATGCAGGAAAAAAAAACATAAAAAAAGGAAATTATATCACAGAGAGGACCCCGCAAACCCTTATGACCTTGTCAAGGTCAATTGTTTTTTAAATACACTACCAGTCAAAAGTTTTAAACAGTAAGATTTTTAATGTTTTTTTTTTTTAAAAAGTCTCTTCTGCTCACCAAGCCTGGATTTATTTGATCCAAAGTACAGCAAAAAGTCAAATTTTGAAATATTTTACTATTTAAATTAACTTTTCTATTTGAATACATTTTAAAATGTACATTATTCCTGTGATTTCAAATTTTAGCATCATTACTCCAGTCATATGATCACAGAATTCTAATATTCTGATTTGATATTATGTTGAAAACAGCTGAGTAGAATTTTTCTCAGGTTTCTTTGATGAATAGAAAGTTCAGAAGAACAGCATTTAGCTGAAATTGAAATCTTCTGTAACATTATAAATCACTTTTGATCAATTTAAAGCATCAATTATCTTGATAATAATGATAAATGTAAATCAGCATATTATGCAGCAAAACAGCATATTAGAATGATTTCTAAAGACTGGAGTAATGAAGCTGAAAACGTAAGAATTTGAGATTCTTCAAACTGTAGAAAAGGATAACATAACGACTGACCTGTCAATGGCAATGGCTCCCAGTGTAAGCATGCTGGATGAGCTGACGAGTAGATGGAGCAGTGCTGTGAAGTTACACCACACCACTCCAAACATCCAATCCCGACGCACCGAGCTGGCCGCAACGAAGGGCAGTGTTAGGACAGATAGCAGCAAATTGGACAAAGTCAGGCTGAAGACAAACTTGTTACTGGGTGTCATTAAGTAGGGCTTCTTATATAGCGTCACCACAATGACCAGATTCCCCAGACATGCCAATATGGCTATAATGATGATAGAGACAGACTCCAGAACCACGGGCCCGTCATCATCCAGGCCATTAGTGGAGTTAGCCACTGCTGTCCCATTCTTAGAGCTGTTCATTATGGGAGGCTGTAAGGCAC
This sequence comes from Labeo catla, assembly GCA_012976165.1. Lineage (NCBI taxonomy): Eukaryota > Metazoa > Chordata > Actinopteri > Cypriniformes > Cyprinidae > Labeo > Labeo catla. The sequence continues at coordinate 19,385 of VONZ01001656.1, forward strand.
CCAGGACTGGACAGACATGTTGACAAACTACAAGACAAAAGAAAAAAGTCTGATTACAGCTGTCTGGAACTTCTGAATGCAACAAGAGGAAAAAATGATCTGGTGTGGTGGGTTCATTCAAGGGTGTCCTGTAAAGCATTACAAAAAGCTGATTTTGTTTGTACAATACATTGTACAAATGTGGATTACGCACATTCTTACAATACGCTGTTTGTTAAGAACTGAACTGTACTGTGAAAAACTCTGGTCTGAAGAGACTGTGCTAAGATTTTAAGTCATAGTTCTACTAGGAAATAAAACATGTTTCACAACAGAATCTGCAAAATATAAATTATTTGACCAAAATAAGAAGAATCATACAAAACGCATGTTATTTTTTTATTTAGTACTGACCTGAATAAGATATTTCACATAAAAGACGTTTACATATAGTTCACAATAGAGAATAATAGTTGAATTTATAAAAATTACCTCGTTCAAAAGTTTACATACACCTTGCAGGATCTGCAAAATATTATTATTTGACCAAAATAAGAGGGATCATATAAAACGCATGTTATTTAGTACTGACCTGAATAAGATATTTCACATTAAAGATGTTTATATATAGTTCACAAGAGAGAATAATAGTTGAATTTATAAAAATGACCTTGTTAAAAAGTTTACATACGCTTGATTCCTAATACTGTTGTTACCTTAATGATCCACAGCTGTGTTTGTTTTTTTTTGTTTTTGTAAGTGATAGTTGTTCATGCTTGTTTGTCCTGAACAGTTAAACTGCCGGCTGTTCTTCAGAAAAATCAGGTCCCACAATATCTTTGGTTTTTCAGCATTCGTATGCATTTGAACCCTAACAATGACTGTATGATTTTGGGATCCATCTTTTCAGACTGAGGACAACTGAGGGACTCATATGCAACTTTTACAGAAGGTTCAAACGCTCACTGATTCTCCAGAAGGAAACACAATGCATTAAGAGCCAGGGGTGTAAACTTTTGAACAGATTGAAGATGTGTGCATTTTTCTTATTTTGCCTAAATATCATATTTTTTTATGTAGTACTGCTCTTTAGAAGCTACAGAAGATACATATATATGTTTCCCAGAAGACAAAGAAGTTAAATGTATCCTGATCTTTAAATTCAAAAAGTTTTCACCTCCTGGCTCTTAATGCATTGTGCTTTCTTATGAAGCATCAGTGAGCATTTAAACCTTCTGCAATAGCTGCCTTTGAGTCCCTCAGTTGTTCTTAGTGTGAAAAGATGGATCTCAAAAGCATATAGGACACTGTTCAGGACAAACAAAGGACTCATGGACAACTATCACTAAACAAACAAACAAAACACAGCTCCGGATCATTCAGATAACAACACAGCATTAAGAATCAAGCTTATGTAAACTTTTGAACAGGGTAATGTTTATAAATTCACCTTTTATTTTCTCTTTTGGACTGTATGTAAACATCTTTTATGTGAAATATCTTATTCAGGTCAGTACAAAAATAATAACTAAAAATAATATACATTTTGCATGAGCCCTCTTATTTTGGTAAAATAATTACCATTTTGCAGATTCTGCAAGGTGTAAACTTTTGATCTCAACCCTATATGCATACAAAATATGCAAGAATTACATCAGGTTGGTAGGCTTACTGTAGACAATTTTAATTTTACAATAATAAGATTTATAGAACGTAAGATAGACATAAATCATATAAAACGAAAAACAATGACAACAATAATAGCAAACAAACAAATAAATAAATGAAAAACACAACAAAACAGACACTTAACCCACACTTATAAATGCATATCAGTGCATTACATAAATACATGAAAAAAAAATAATACAAGCACACTCTTCAGGCAAAACATATCACATAAGGAAAAACTTACTGCAGATGCATTTAAATTAAAATCTAATGCAATGAATTTCATATAGCTCATGTGCAGTTTAAGTATCCAAATGCGTTTGGGGTCACTGCATGTGGATCATCTGTCATGCCTCTTCAATAAATCGTTCACCATGATGCACGTCCAATGAACAACCACAGCACAGCAATGTGATCAGCTAGCGTAGAGAGCAAATCTCACGCAGATTCTTTCTCATTTTTTCCAACAACAGTGATATTTTGCATTGCACACAAAATGTGTTTCCGACCCTGTAGATTCAAAATGCAAAATTTATCCTAATAAAATGATAGATGCATGGCGTACCTACCGGGTCTCCAGGCCAGGCGATATCCCGCTATAGTCCAGCAGTGGTAACTTTCTCTGGTCGGCTTTGTTAGTTTGCGGCGACTAACTTTAATCCAACAAAAACTTTCACATCTCTTGTAAGATGCTGGGTTTTCTCACGCTTTCGCGGAACAAAAACGCTTTTCGGATACGCATGCTCGAAGTTTCAACGCAGTTACAAAGTATTAAATGATTCAGGGATGTTCATTTGTTGCGGCTGCTGCGGTCGGCGGTGAATAAAGAGGCGCTGCTGACGTCACAATGGCGTCGGAAATCCTCGTCTTGAAAACTTCCCTCCATCCCTACTGCAGACAGTCCAGAGGGTCTCACTCTCACAGACATCATAATGAGCCCTGCAATGTTCTCATGGGGAATAATATCTATAAAGACTGCAAAAATCGCTTCGTAAGTTTTTATGTATGTGTTCCACCAAAAATCTAAACATGTCAAAACAGCGAGATTTAGCTGTTTGAAACAACAACAAAACTACTTGCTAATTTATCTATCTCATTCACAACAAAGCTTTCTTGACATTTTGTTAACATTTACAATATAACCTAAACTTAAAAGAAGGCCTACGTACAGTCCAGAAATGTATAAAATAGAAAATACATCATACATAAAAAATAAATAAAATAAGGGCTAATAAAAAGACAATAAAACTTAAATAATTTTAAGTCATCTTATCTTGACTGTATAACGTAAGTGTATAACGAACACTGGTTAAAGTGATTGTTTGCTAAATTTGGCTAAAAAGAAAATCTGGTTCCACTTTATGTTAGGTGGCCTTAACTACTATGTACTTACATTTAAAATATTGTGTACATACATGTTTTTACATTGTATTTATATTTAAAATACCTGCATGTAATTGCATCTAGAATTAATTTCTGTAATTACTGTAATTACATTTATAGTTACATTGTTGACCCATCCCTCACACTTTAACCGATGCTTAAACCTACCCATACCACCAAACCAGTCTAACCGTACCTGTATCCCACCTCAATAGCAGCAAAAGTGTTTTACAATACAATATGAACACAATAGGTACATTTACTTATTTTTGATGCAAGTACATAGTAGTTAAGGCCACCTAATATAAAGTGGGACCAGAAATCTGAAAATGAATGATGTCCTGGAACAAATTTTGAAATATTGTAGCTGATTATTAGAAAGGAGAAACTCTTGACAGTGTTTTATACAGCAGTTAAAACGCAAGCCATTATTTTGCATTCAGTGTGTGTGTGTGTGTGTTGGGCTGACCCAGAGCGAGCAGACATTAATTCAACACTAGGTGGTGTATGCAAGCTGTGGAAACACAACAAATTTCTGCATTCATCCACCTTATATTTTGGGAAATATTGTATTAAATTATTTAGACACCATTGTTTAAAAATAGATTTAGCATTTATTTAAAATATTCAATTATAACACAAGTTATAGATTAAAAAAAATATGTGTTGTCATATCAGTAAAAGCATAGTGGTTATTCACAATCACAGCCAAGCAGCTCAATCCTCATAGTGATGGACCTCTGCCATTGTTTTGGAATAATTCGGATGAATCTGGAAAATATTGGTGGGTAGATGTAGTTCTTTACTTGGCCATTGTTATCTGTGTTGCCTTGAAAAGTCTGTGAAAATAAAAAAAAACAACAGTTTTTTTATTATAAAGACAAAAAACACATTTTGTTCCCCCATAGGAACTTCTAATCCAAAAAAGTAAGACTGTTTACCTTTTGTTCATAATCCTCATCATCTGTGTACTTTGTCCATCTCTTGCCATCTTCACTGTACTCCAAAAAATATGCTGTTACAAACATCTCATTACCTAAAGATTTGGCCCCCTGTGTTATAATCCCAGTTATCTTCTTTACATCCTTGAGTTCCACCTGGATCCATGGCTGAATGTCATTGTTCTGTAAATTGCAGAGAGTTTAATGAGGCTTGAAGTGTAGCAAATACCTTTAAAGGTTTCATTTATGTGGTATATCTTAGCTACCTTGGCTTGCCATGCATTGACAGTCCCTTGTTTATTTAATCGTGCATACCAAGGATGCCACTGGCCAGAGTACCAACTGGAGGCCACAGAACTGGCAGTGATTTGAGCATCTTTAATCATCCCACTTTCCATTCCCAATGGCACAGAGCAACCTGCCAGCACAATAGGAGGTTAGGTATAATGGAGCTGAACTTTTTTGGGTCTCATAAGGCAATAAGAAAAAAGATTTTTGTCCATACCGTCAAGCTCACAACCATAGTACTCTAAACGGACAGTTGGGTAGTTGTAAGAATGTAAAGGATGCAGCCTCACATATCGACCAATCAGAGGCGGGAAAAATATGTTCTCCTTTGGGTCATAAGCTTCACTGTTTCCGTCAAAAGTCTGTCGGGCATTGAAAAACAGTTTTTTGTGATCTTATGGGCTGTTCACATAGAACATGGGCTGTTTAAATTAGACATGTATTCTGAAATATACATTCAGTTTATAATCACACAAAAATAGTTGCTTGCCTTTCTGACAGTGTCACTGTCTCCCTTGTAGAAGGTCCACTTCTTTTTGTCAGTGCTGTAGGAAATGGTGTAGTTCAGCACAAAATTATGTTTTAAGAATTGCTTGGCTCCCTGTGTGGCAACTTTACTAATCACTACCGGCCTTTGGAAGTCCACCTGGAATGCAGGATACAGCCTCTTCAAGTAACTAGTCATTAGCATTTCTTTATTTATGAGCTACTTGTCTGCACACCATTATGTGTGGTTACCTGAATGTACTGTCCTGTCTTTGTTGTACTCCATGCATTGTATTTCCCAGTATTGTGGAGTCTGGCCAAATAAGGATGCCATTGTCCTTAAAAACAGAGTTAAATGTGTTAATAATGTGACACAAGACTATACTACATAAAAAGTTACTCTTTCAGATACTACCTCTAGAGTCAGACGCTGTTATGTGTCCATCTTTTACAGTTCCAGAGACGAGACCAAGAGCATGATTACAGACTGCAAAACAGACCAGGTAAGATTTTAACTAAGACCTAACAGAATCGGTTGCTTTCTTGTAATAAGATCAGCATGATAAATGAATGTATATAATACCGTTGTCTAACACAAGGAATAATGTCTGCATTCCCCTCTGCTGTGAGATTCCAACTTCAGACTCCAGCTGCCAGAGACCAGGCTTTGAAGGCAACATTTCCAGTGTGGCAAATCCACCTAAATGATAGGATTTGAGTGTGAATGGCCTTTTTAGATCATCAAGGTAAGTCAGTATCTTCTAAAACCACTACACACCAGGTAAAAGTGGGTAAACACCCTGACGGTGGTCCTTTAATTCCTTGTTTATGAACGTTTGACCATGGAAATGGACACTGTGGAGGTCTTTAGGAGAGCCCATGTTGATCAGATGCCACTTCGCTAGCTGATCTGTGTACATTCGTAGTCCCTTGAGACTGTAGATAATACCGTTGATAGCTGACAAAACAAATTTTAAAATTATGACATTGCAACATTATTAAAAATACAGTTGAGGTCAAAAGTTTGCATACACCTTGCAGAATCTGCTAAATGTTAATTATTTTACCAAAATAAGAAGGATCATACAAATGTGTGTTATTTATTTAGTAATGACCTGAATAAGATATTTCACATAAAAGACATTTACATATAGAGAAAATAATAGTTGAATTTATAAAAATGGCCCTGTTCAAAAGTTTGCATACGCTTGATTTGTAATACTGTGTTTTTACCTGAATGATCCACTGCTGTGTTTTTTTTTTTTGTTTAGTGATAGTTGTCCTTTGAACAGTTAAACTACCTGCTGTTCTTCAGAAAAATTGTTCAGGTCCCACAAATTCTTTGGTTTTTCATCACCTTTGTGTATTTGAACCCTTTCCAACAATGATTCTGAGATCCATCTTTTCACACTGAAGAACTCATATGCAACTATTACAGAAGGTTCAAATGCTCACTGATTCTCCAGAAGGAAAAACAATGAAAAGATGGATTTTAAAATCATACAGTTATTGTTGGAAAGCGTTCAAATACACAAAAATGCTGAAAAACCAAAGAATTTGTGGGACCTGAAGGATTTTTGTGAAGAACAGCAGGCAGTTTGACTGTTCAGGACTAACAAGGGACTCATGAACAACTATCACTAAAAAGAAAAAAACACACAGCTGTGAATCATTCAGTTAAAAACACAGTATTAAGAATCAAGCATATGTAAACTTTTGAACGGGGTGATTTTATAAATTGAACTATTTTTTTTTCTTTTTGTGGACTATGTGTAAACGTCTATTATGTGAAATATCTCATTCAAGTCAGTACTAAATCAAAAAATAACATGCATTTTGCTTTGGTAAAATAAGTAAAATTTGGCGGATTCTGCAAGGTGTATGCAAACTTTTGACCTCAACTGTACTTGACAAGTAAGTTTTTAATGCTCTCAATGCTTGCTCTAATTGATTTAGTTTCAATCCAATGATAATGATCTGTAATATAAATACTCCGTTATAATTAAAATAGGCTGAAAATAAAGAGCTTTCATACCATCAAACTTTAAATTATTTTGAAAATTTGGATCCATGACTGCTCTTCTGTTTTTCTTTTCAATCCTCTCCCGATTCTCCTCGTAGTACCAGCTCTTATTCTCATCAAACGTCATAAAAAGCAGGACAAACTCTCTTCTGTCCATAGGCTTTTTATCCAGTGTACCCTTCCTGCACACCAGAAGCGGTCCAATCAGCCCAGAGTTTATGTCTCTCTCCTATGCAAGAAAGCAATTCAATTGCAAGTAAAAATGAGTTATTTGCTGCTCGTTTGTATTCAAATTAAATTACATGGACAGCCCTCTTGGAGCAATCTTGGAATATGTGGAATATGAAGAAACATTCATGCTTACAGGATTCACTGCAGAGTAGTAGGTCCACGTTCGACAGTCAGATTCATTATTTTGAGGTCCAGATTTGGAATTTACAGTCCACATGTAGATAAAAGTGCTGTTGGGTTGTACGGCATCATCCTGTTTGTACCAATACGGTGACTGATCATCATAACTCAGGCCTTCCATTTGTTTTAAGTACTTTACTCCATTTGCATGCAAAGAGTACGGACGGCTAGCAAGGTTCCTGAAAAATACCTAGAACAAAAATAGGAATGTAATTGTTCATGTTGTTTGCTTCTAAGTTGTAAGTTTTATTTGTGCACAAGTATGTTCACATATTCAGTGATGTACCATAATAGTCTGATCAACTTCAGCTTTAATGACTGGACCCAGAATTCCCAGGTGTTCATCTATTTCCCCACGGATGTCTCGGATACTGAAGGTGTTGTCCAGGTACTTTCTGAACACCGCTTTTTTGAAAGCTGTGGGCCTCTCGCTATGGGAAGATTTATCAAGCCTCCTTTGCAAACATAAAACAGTGAATTTACAAATTTTAGATTTACTTTTAGATTCATGCTTTTCAGAAATGCAAATGTTGAATTATTTGAAATCCATAAAGCCCACAATACCTCTGCCCGTAACCAGCATAATCCCATTCTTCCTCCTCAACTGAGATGAAATAAGTTCTGGTATCCTTGTCTCCAGCCATTTTTAAGAAATGCTGGGATGTTACATCAAGCACTGGGCTTTGAACATCTGCTGCTTTGCTATAAGGGTCTTTGTACTCTACATATTCATATTCTTCTGGGTGATTAATAATGCTATCAAAATCTGCATCCTGCTCATGTTTTGGAACATATAACTCATAATCGTTGAAATCATGTCTTGGCACTCCTATGATGATGGATTTCTCCATCAGCTCATCCTCGCTAGACACAGGCCTGGTTCCTCTTGGGGTCAACCCAGAAGGTGCAAAACCTCTTGGAGAAAAACCCCTCGGAGAAAACTCTGAACGTCGCTGTGGCTTATACTCTTTTCTTTTCTTTGTTTTCATGCCAAATCCCTTTTTTGGCTTTACTCTCTGATGAACCATTTTTTTTTTCTTTGGCTTATTTAAATTTGCTGCAAACTTTCCTGAGATGTATTTGTTCATGTGCTCTGGGTTTTCCCTGTGAACCACTTCATGTTTGCCTTCATAACCCCAGTGCTCTTCTTTTGGATCGAGATGAGATGTGAGTATGGCCTCACTGTGATTGTTTTTCAGATAGATGACTACTTCCTCTTCACTTTCGCTTTCTGCGACGTTCTTTGTGGACGAAACATTGAAAGGGGCAAGAGAAAAGGATGCATTCTCCATACTTTCTGAAGAAAAGACCTCTGATGTGGTGTTACTGTACGGTTTCGTTGTAACATTAGTGGATGATGTTCTGTTCTCTGTAATTTCAGATTCCAGGCCGAGACTGAAATCAGACAATGTTGCATTTAAAGATTCAGACTCGTTGCTTTGCAACGTGCTGTTTTCCAAAGGCGAAGATGAACTGAGATTAAAAACGCTCTCAGTTTCAGAATTTATCTGCAAAAACATCTCACTGGTGTAATTCACCTTTGTGCCGTTGACTTCTTCAATCCTTTTTGTGTTTTCAGTTAATTCACCAATCCCCTCTGGTGTGTCCATTGGTGAGACATTATATTCTACTACAGTTTTATAATCTGTTGAAATTTCCACAGGATTACCACCATCCAGAAGCACAAAATCCTCCTCAGTTTGTATCTCTGAGCTGTTGGAGAGAGAATCAGGACTAGGCACTTGGTATACAAAGATGTGACCCGAACTATCACGGTCGCCATCCGCTAACTCAATGCTGTTTTTAGCATTTGCCTCTTCTTGAATAATTGTTTCGTTTACTGAGGTTTGGTTTGATAGCGGGAAGTTTGATTCAGAAGAATTTAGAAATGGACTGTCATCTTCCATGGTGATGTTTCTGTCACCAACTGTAGCATCAGATGAAGTGATACTGGTATTAGTGGGGAAAATGTGTGCTTCATTCACTGTGTCAGTGATGTTGGTTTCAATTGTTGGAGAATGAGTATTTACAGAAACACTGTCTGTCTCTAATGATGAACTGACGTTTTCAACATGAGTAGTATTAACAGAAACACTCTCCGTCTCTAATGATGAACTGATGTTTTCTACATGAGAAGTATTCATAGAGACGCTGTCTGTCTCTAATGACAAACTGGTGTTTTCTGCTGTGTTGGTATTTATTTCAATATCCAGAGTGACATTTGTGGAAACACTTTCCGTTTCATTCATTGGGTTTGTTGGTACACTGCGGACTTTTCTTTCTACAACTGGAAAATGTGAGATAATACTGTCCGTTTCATTGTTTAGCATGACCTCTGGTTTGGAATCAGAAATGCTTGCCTCTTCTGTGCTTTCATTCGAGATTTTATTTGAAGATTGTCTATTCTCCAAACCAGCCTCTTCAGTTGAATTAATCTGATTGAAAGATTTGAGTGTAGCATTGTGTGATTTGAACTCGTCGCTTGGTGCCGGACTTTTTGTCTCAACAGCCGGCAATATACCATCATCAAAATCTAGTATCGAAAGGTCAATTTGCTCAACATCATCTGAAAAGTTTTTGAGCGACCTCAAGTTTAAGAAGTCTGCATAGTTTTCAGTGTCCTCGTCAATCACGGTAGGGGTTAGTATTTTAGGTTCCTCTTTTTTAATGTCATTGATGGATGCAGGTTTCCATACAGTGAATTTTTCTACTTCATAATCATATTCCATTACGTAATCTCTGAAGCATTCAAGGTCCTTGAATTTCACCCTCATTCCTTTAGTGGAATCGTGAGAGTTCAGTGATGCTAAAAGCCAAATGCCTATAAAGTGAAGAATTAATATTTTTTAAAAATGTATTTCTTTGTATTTCTTGGTCAGTAACAATACCTTAAAATTAAATCAAATCTGTTATAAATCATTTGGATACTCACCTGTATTAAGCATGTTCATAGTGATAGTTTCCCCAGTCATGGGAAACAGATTGAGCATATCCTCTTCTCTGTTTTTGAGCTCAAATGTATGGCCATAAAAAGTGGCAGTCTGGATGTAATCTTGTTCGCCAACATTTGATACGTGCCAGGTCACAATTTCACCATTACAAAATCCCAATTCATGGCCACTTTCATATACATAGCCGTTGATTGCTGTAAGAGTTGATGCAATAAATACATGTGGCAAATGTGAATAAACAACACTGATGAAAAAAATATATCAAAAAATCACTCACTGTGCATTACGTTTGATTTGTAAAATTCTGGATCGTCTCGTTTAACTCTTCTGGGGTCACTGCAGTATGTGTTAATGTTCTCATCATGGTACCAGCTTTTGTTTTCATCAAACACGGTAAACATGGCATGCTGTTCTTTGTCTGCCTTCAGCTGAAAAAGAGAATTGCTTTCAGTTTCCAAACCCAAGTAAGCTGCTTTGCTATTTTCTAAGGCAGCATGTTCACCATCATGTTCTCCTGATTACCAGCTATGGAGTTTTGTCCTCTGTAGAGGACATTCGTTTTTAGCGATTTCCCTGAGACCTTACACATCAGTTTTAAGTCTAGGTGTCTTGTACACAGCACATTCAGGGATTTTCAGAGATACCAAAAGTTTGGAAGTTTCTCCATGACCACTCCCTCTCCTTGGGCTTTAAAAATGACATTAATGTAGTGATCAAATTTAACACCCTTATGGAAGTATGATAATATTTTGTAAAGATAATTTAAATCTGACTAATTTTCAAACTGTTTGTCATAAAACCACATCTCAGGACAATGTTATGGGGTTTCATATCAAAATATGACTTTCTGTTATGAAACAGGACATCAATTTCACACATGTCCACTGTAGAGGACACCAGGACTTACATTATGTTTATTTCATATTTTGGGAGACACAGCAAGTGAATAGGGAAAGAAATTATATTTCAATATAAATATATAATATATAAAAATTTTGATTTGATTTGTGATTAAAACAAAAATCCCACTGTTTTTGCCTTTTTATATCTATTCATGTCTTTCATTTTAAAAAAAAGGACTTTTGTAGGTCCTGGTGTCCTTTACAGAGGACGTAGCATAACATATGAATAAAATATCGATTTTCAAAATGTTATTTTTCAGTTTTTTTTCTTATGCTCTAAACAGTGTAATGATATGAAAAAAATACTAAAATCACAAAACTTTTTTTCCCCTGGTAGTCAGGAGAATATAGTAAAACTTCATAACTGAGTTATTCAAAACACTAAAACTCTCTACAAAAGCAGCAACTCCATTAAAGTGTTACTCACATTTTGATGCTGACTTGTCACTAAGCTAACGTTGTGAAACTTTAAGCACATAAAATACATGCCACTTAAATATTGGTTGGAATATAATTTTTAGATGTTTGAAATATCATTACTAGATGTATTTTTAATTCAGTAATGCAAAACAAAATAAAGTAGTCAACACTTGAAATGGATTGTTTTAGTTTTGAAGTCCTAAAACTAAAACAATACCTGTTCTTGTCCTTGATGAACTTTTTTGATCCACTTCAAATGTTGACTACTCTAGATCCATTTACCTCTATTTATAATTTCTGCTGTGTTTTGCTCAGTATTGCCTTATCTGTGAATGATACATTCAATGCTGCCCTATATTTTGTGCAAGAAAGATAGCATATAAGGCACAATTACTTTGCTTCCTACTGTCTGGAACAGCCTTCCAATATAAGGTGTTCTGATGCCTTATATAGCCCTATTGTATAGAAATTATTCATTTGTTTCATTATAGTCATTTTAATAATTTGATTCTCATTCAGTGGCCTAATATTGTAAATGGAAAGCAGTTACCTGGACATTCTTTTTGTTGAGGGACTGGCTCTTACAGATGAGAAGAGGACCCACAAGACCAGAAGCAATGTCTCGAGGAGTGTCCACTGCACTGTGATACATCCTGGTCAGACATCTGGGGTCACTGTCCGTTGGTACATCTTCCTCAGAAACACTCCATGTATAAGTGTAAGTCTCTCCTGGTTGAATCCCATGTGTCTGATTCCCTTTTAAATGAACAACAATTTTATTTAAATACATTTTCTTGTATCAGTCACAGTATTTTGTGATTTTACAGGTGTCTTCGTCACTGACAAAAAAACTTATGGCTGCATGATATTGGACAAAAACTGAAAAAAACTGTACAAATGTCTCTCTCTGAGAAGCATTTCATTACTTATTACTAATTACTTTCTAAATCCTATATTAAATTAACGAATAATACAAGGACAGACATAGGGTGACCACCTGGCAATAGATCTGTTGCAGGACATTGATGTGATTTTGCAGGACAATGCGGGACAGGTGTGAGACAGATACATTTACTACTGTTATGCTATGTAAATACTAATTTTCATCTGTTGTCATATGCACTGATTTATGATTTATTGTTTAAAACACAGTGTAGGATATACCGAATATTCTTAAATTTCATGCAAAACAGAAATACGGCAAATAGAATATCAGATCTCTGTCATATAGCCCCCCAAAAAATGCTTTTTTGCATAGTTGTGTTTGACACATTAAAACCTAGACAGACATGAAACGATTCTTTTAATTCTTTCAAATAATTAACCACATGTATTCTTCTGGTCACACTTTAGATTAGGGTCCAATTCTCACTATTAACTAGCTATTAAGTATGAACTAATTATACTTTTGCCTCAGTATACTCCTAATTACTGCTTATTAATACATTGTAAAGTAGTTGTTGACAATTAAGTTTAAGAATTGGGTAGGATCAGAATAAAGTCATTAATATGTGCTTTTTAAGTAATAATAAACAGCCAATATCCCAGTAAATATTAATGCTAATAACCAACTAGTTAATAATGAGAATTGTACACTAAAGTGTTACCAATATTAAGAGTATTAATAAGAGTAATCCCTTACTTTACTTTTTTCAAGGGAAAAGTAATTAAATGACAGTAACTAATTACTTAGTAACTAGTTACACTCAACACTGCTATTTTAATACATCAATTTTAAACCAGATGACTTGAATAGCTATATTAATAATTTAATGCCTCTGGATAGAAAATAAAGATATTTATTAAAAAAATGTTTCAGCATTTCACCATGATCATAGACCACATTCTCACTGGTCTTGATGCATTCAATATGACAAAAAATAGTAATGATGATTTTTTTTATTGTTTTTATTATTAAATAAAAAATAAGACAACATATTAGTATTGTAAATATTGCACTAAAAAAATATATATATTACAATTAAATTATATTACTAATATTTGCATCTTAATTTTCTTAAGTTTTAACCGTTAAACCATCTAGCTTTTATTTTGGTGGTTTGCGATTAAATCACAAAGTGTGTTTTCAGTATCAGAGCAGCTTGGTTTACAGTGAACAGAAAAAAAAGATGTTCTCAGATGACAAAACCTGAAGCGTGAAACACGTATATTGGAGCCTTTGTGATTTGATAATCACACTAAGCCATATTATGATTTCAGTTTTATTCCTATACATTGTGCAGCCCTATATTAGAGAAGTCAACACATACATCTTGTCATAATGTTGTCTGCTGATTTAAATAAAAATGTATATATGAATTGTATGCATGTATAGTGTAGAACCGATAAATATAAATTTAGAAATATCAAACAAACCTCCCGCAGGATAACTGGCTCCTTCTGCTGCTTTATCAATGGTCAGTCCGTGAGGATAGATACTGTACGGACGTGATGCTTTGTTTTTAAAGACAATCTATAGAAACAACATCACAATCATCATTTAAGCAAATAAAACAGTAATGATTAGTGCTGTGAATATGTGAGAAGCTTTATACCTTTATGACATCTCTGATTTGAGCTCTTATCACTGGCCCGAGAATACCAAGCTCTTTTTTTCTCTGTTTGTCTTCCGCTCTCTCTTTAAACGTGCCATCTTTATACAGGGTAAATACTGCTTTTTTGTATTTTTTACCTATTCGCTGAGGCCCCTGCTTTAAATATTTTGATCGGAAATCCCTGAAAAAATGAGTTAAAACATCAGAGCAGAGCTCACACAAAGGCATACCCTATTGATGAATCGTGATGCACATACCCATCCATGTTTTCCGGCATATTTGGAGCATAGTCCCAGATGACCTCTTCTGCTGCTATGTAGTAAGTCCACTCTTGGCTTTCTTGCTTCTGCTGGATGGTAAGCCGTCTTTTTGGTGCTGTGTACTTATCACACGTCTTGATATTTAGGTACCCATGCAAACCAGCTGCAAATATGACATCAACATATGGCACTGTAATCACTTGTATAAAGTACAAACTGTCTGCATTAATAGTGATTCTACAAAGCTATGAAATAGAGACTGTACAGGTTAATGTTTGAAATGAATAATTCATGAAAGTTTGTTGTTTCTCTGGCAGGTCTTACCTTCCAAGTGCCTGCTAATATGAGAGGAAATAAGCCAACGGCCGGGGTGGACACCAGTCATATTGGCACTTGTGGCAGTTCCACTAATGATGCCAACAGATGAGGTCTTGTGCCCATCATGCAGGAAGACTTGCCCGTTGAAGTGTACAGAGAAGAGCTCTGGCTCAGAGCTCATTCCCAGCAGGTGCCAGCTGACTTTGGAGTGGGCACAGATGTCCAGATCTGGAGGACGACACGGAGGAGTTTTACACATAAGTAAATATTCAGAAATGGTATGTTAAGTGTGAAAAATATCAAACCAACCTGGTACAGAGCCATTTGTATAGCCATTTATAGTGTATTTCACATTGTGTGCCTGTTCAGGGCCCCCGGTGCTGTACCAGCTCTTGTTCTCATCAAACACTCCAAACAACAGCACAGCCTCCTGATGGAAATGAATCTGATTTCCAGAGCTGTCTAGGGTGTCTGTGGGACATGGACACATTAATCGTCTAAACAAACAGAACTGTTTATAGTTGCGTAATTTCTGGGAAACTCAAACTGTATAGGGTAACCTGGTGAAAGAAGGCCTCCGTGAGAACAGTGTGCACAAATTAGGACATTAGTGTTGAAATCCGAGAGCTTTCTGACCCTGCATAGACAGCAACATAACTGACACATTCAAGGCCCAAAGGAGCCGTAAGAGTGGACGTTCTGATGTAGAACCCGGATACGCTGCGCCTTGTTTGCAAGTAGAGGAAGACACACACTGTACATAAAACAGTCTTTGTAAACATGTCTGAAGATTTCGACAAAGAGGATGACTTGCAGTTTTTTGCCAGCCTTACTTATTTGAACCGAACATATAGACATCAGAACGCTGGCTCCTGTGTCAGCAGCACCACATGCATGCATTATGGTAGGGGAGCGCCGGGCACAAACTAATGTGGGGTTAGTTGTAACACACTTGGTTTAAATACTTTTTCACACATGCTAGCATAATGAAATTTAGGGTATTATTTACTAGTTTTCATATAACACTATATGAAGAGTTCAGATGCAAAAGCCTCTAAATCCATCTGACGTATTTCTTTAAATTTAGCATTTCTTTCTGGCTACTTTGTATAGGTTTCTATGCAAGTACTGGTACTTCTGATTGGGCTGAGGCTGGAATTTAGCAAGTTTGAAGTAAAAGTATTTGATGGATGTATACTATGTGTCAGGAGCATTCACTCAGTATCATTATCTCATTTTTGACCGAGATGGCTTTTTAGCTGGTTTTGCATCTGAACTCTTCATATAGAAAAAAAGTGGGCCAAATTAAAAAATTATTTAAAGGAACCGTATGTAAGAAATTTATTTCAGTTAATCATAAAATGGCCCTGACATGTCACTAGACATTAAGAAATCATGTTCATTTCAAATACTTATATCACTGACAACAGTGGTCCGGCCAGGATATTGTCATTTAAAAGTGAAAGTTGCAGCCCTCAACTGATGTTGATGTTGTCATGTTGTGTTTTGGTCTGAGGCGCCACCCTCCAGCTATCTACCAATCACGAAGTCAGTAGAGTTTCGTCATTCGGGTTGCCAGCTCTGCTCTAGTTACAGCTGTAGCTACGAACGTGTCGGATAAAACATGTATAAAGTTACGAAACCTAAAAGACCTCGTTATGAATCCAAAGTACGTTGTGACAAAGTCCGAAATAAAACAAGGATTTGTATAGGAGAGGCCTTTGACAGATGGAGACGGCTGAAAACGGAGAAGAATTTTAAGACAGATGCCAACGTTGCTACATTTTCCACGGTCGCCCGTGCTAAATGCGTTCATAAAAAGTTTTATATCGCACCACTAGCACGGTATGAAAACAATCTATGTTCCGACTGAAATGTGGTATTACAGTACATCTTTACGAAATATTTGGCTAATCGCCTTTAGTAAATTTTTGCGACACATAATTACTTCGCAAAACATCTCTCGTGAAGCATAAACATAAGTAACAGAAGAAAAAAAAAACTTATTGTGTAGGACTCGTCACTTGCCATTGGAAGCTCCTTGTAGCAGCCTACCTTCCTGCGGAATCCTGCAGCTTAGCTGGCAACCTCGAGTCAGGGGGGAGGGGGAGGGGATACGCTGTTCTACAGTATTTTGAAAGTGATTGCAGTACCAGTTTTGGCCACAATCCTACATACGGTTCCTTTAAAGATATCGCTGAATACTTATTTTACCATAGTAAAAGTACATTTCTGGCCTAAGTAAATTTGTGACCCTGGACCACAAAACCAGTCTTAAGTAGCATGGTATATTTGTAGCAATAGCCAAAAAAGCATTGTATGGGTCGAAATTATCGATTTAACTTTTATGGCAAAAATCATTAGGATATTAAGTGAAGATCATGTTCCATTAAGATATCTGGTAAATTTCCTACTGTAAATATATAAAAACTTAATTTTTAATTAGTAATATGCATTGCTAAGAACTTCATTTGGACAACTTCAAAGGCGATTTTCTCAATTTGTGATTGTTTTTTTGCACCCTCAAATTCCAGATTTTCAAATAATTGTATTTCAGCCAAATATTGTCCTATCTTAACAAACAATACATCAATGGAGCTTATTTATTACAAACTTATTTATTCAGCTTTCAGCTGATGTATAAATCTCAATTTTGAAAAACTGACCCTTATGACTGTTTTTTTGGTCCCAGGTCACATTTTTCATCTCATTTTTTAGTGTTTATATAACATGAGACTAATTTGCTATTATTTTAATCTCCAATCTGTTCTTTATCAGTTTATATATTTTTTTAATGCTTCACTGACTAGTGAAGACACTAACCAGTTTTAAATTTCAGTTGTGCAGATGGGGAACGTTGTAGGACTGCGTTACAATGTGCCTGCTTATTATTAAACTATGCTATTCTATGACATTAGCAATGTAATTTATGCCATTTACCTTTATTAGTTTTAATGAGAAACCACAAGAAATGGGTGACTAAAGACTGACAATCGATGTTTAATGTTCAGAAATTATTATTTCAAGAATTGTAAAGCATTTTGGCTCGTTTATGTGTGTTGTGTTCTATGAGAGTTGCGTGTGGAGGACAGCAAGTCTTACTCTGAATGTCTGAATGTGTTTCATCTGTTTGGCCACATTGTTTTGAACTATACTGTATAGCTGTGTGTTGCAATCAGGGCCGTCCCCAGCATGGTTGCAATGTGTTCAATGTCAAACTCCAAGATTAGATTACTTTTAATTCTTTAAAAAATTTACCATTACCAAAACCATTATTTTATTTGAAAAAGTAATTAAATAAATTTTTTTTATTGACAAAATATTTTACTTTTAGTATATTTTTTCAATCAATCAGTCTCATTTTAAGCTGTCATATGGTCATGTTACAACGTGCCCCTCAGATGTTACAATGTACCCCACCTACTGCATGTTGTCACATTTCACTTACATTCTTTTGAGGTAAATAACGAAAAACTTCTACACTGTAATTATGAAACAATGCGACATATTTGTACTAGACAAGTGTGAAATTAATGTGGATAAAAAAATTATACTCTGAACCCCACATGGACTAAGAAATTTAAAATGTGTTAGGTTGTGCTCCGCGCTCCCCTACTCTCGTGAACGCCACAGAAGAGAAGAAATTGTTGAATTAATGAAGTCGTTATTTTTTTTCTTTGCGCACAAAAATTATTCTTGTAGCTTCATAAAATTACAGTTGAACCTCTGATGTCACATGGACTATTTTAACAGTGTCCTACTACCTTTCTGGGCCTAGAACTTGTCAGTTGCATTGCTGTCTATGTATGGTCAGAAAGCTCTTAATTTTTGTTCCAAAGAGCAGCATGAGGGTGAGTAATTAAACGAGAAGCTCACTTCCAGAACAAAAATATACAGATCCTTTACTCACCCCCTTGTCATCCAAGATGTTCATGTCTTTCTTTCTTCAGTCGTTAAGAAATTATGTTTCTTGAGGAAAACATTTCAGGATTTCTCTCCATATAATGGACTTCAATGGTGCCCCTGAGTTTGAACTTCCAAAATGCAGTTTAAATGTAGCTTCAAAGGGCTCTAAACAATCCCTGTTGAGGAAAAAGGGTCTTAATGATCAGTTATTTTCTAAAAATAATTACAATTTATATACTTTTTAACCTCAAATAGCTCTGTGTGTATTTTGGATCAAGACAGTTAGGGTATGTGGAAAAACTCCCATCTCATTTTCTTCTCCAACTTCAGTATTGTCCTATATCGATGTTTTACCTTTTTTTGTGTAAAGGGCATTTGATCTTTGCCTGTTCACTTTGTAAACACTGGGTCAGTACTTCTGCAGCGATGTAGGACAATTTTGAAATTGGAGGAGAAAATGAGAGTTTTTCGACATACCCTAACTATCTTGAATACACGAGTTCACGCAGAGCTAGACAAGATGAGCATTGGAGGTTAAAAAGAATATCAACTACATATGTTTTTTTAGAAAATAACTGATCGTTTCGTTAGATAAGACCCTTCCTCCTTGAATTTAGAGCCCTTTGAAGCTGCATTTAAACTGCATTTTGGAAGTTCAAACTCTCGGGCACCATAGAAGTCCACTATATGGAGAGAAATCCTGAAATGTTTTTCTCAAAAAACATAATTTCTCAGGAAAGACATGAACATCTTGGATGACAAGGGGGTGAGTAAATTATCTGTAAATTTTTGTTCTCCAAGTGAACTTCTCCTTTAATGACAGATTTTTCATTTTTGGCTGAACTATTACTTTAAATCCACTTTTCCATTTTTAAGTCAATATTTTAAAATATTCTAAACAGTCAAAATAAATAAGAAAATTAAACATCATATTAAACATCACATTTTTGCTTCACATACCTTTTTTGCAGATCAGCATTGTGCCTATTAAGCCTGTATTGTAGTCCTTGACTATGTCAAAGTGAGAAAGGTATGTGTAGGTGATGCATGGGGGGTCCGCAGCCATAGGGGTCACCTCAGGCGTCACGTCCCATTGGTATGTGTGCTCTTGACCGGGCAAAATGACATCATCCTCTTTCTCATAGAGTGACGTGTTGTCAAAGTATAAAGATCCTAATGGGAACATTAGCAGTGTGAGTAAGATGCAGCTTCAGATTATGTTAATTACAGTAAAACAACAGTCCATTTATTTTGGGGGGCAAAAAAAGGGTTTGCTAATAGAAAAAAAAATGGGTATGTTCTGTAAATATTTGTCAGAGACTCACTGCGTTGGACTTAGGTACAGGCTGTTGTTCATTTGTGTCTTGGTTAATATTTCCAAAGAAAGCAAACACAGATGTTTGTGTTACTCAAAGTGCTTACTCGGCTAAATGATGGGAACTAAAATAATCCATAATGTCCTCTAAACAACATTCCTCTTGAAAAGTATCTGTCTGTTATTCCATAGCACAGTGTCTACTTGTTACTAGTATGCTGTATGTTACAACACTGTTGCGTCACTCATACTGTTACCACAATCACATCATAGCACACACACCCTCTGACTGCTTCCCGTAAGCGATGCCGTGTGGGTGGATGCTGCAGGGATGATCTGCCATGTTCTTAAACGTGACAATGATTGTGTCACCCTCTTGTCCTCGCAATGTCGGTCCAAGTAACCCTAGAACATTCATGATTTAATTTGACTTGATTTCATTTAATTTAATCATGAATTAAAATTGTATGTATTAGTAATGATTTGATGATGATGCATTCTGTAATGGGTGGGTTTTAATGTTGAAACAAAGACATCATCTTTGATATTTAAAATACCTGAGGATAATGGATGTGGTTTAGCCTGTGTAAATCCTTCATTGTACTCCCTGTATACTACTTTTTTATATGATGGTCCAGTCCTGGAATACAACAACAACAATTAGTAAATACATTGCTTAATTGGTTTTTTTTTTTAATATGTTGATATACTTTTTATTAATTATTTGGTTTTAGTACATTGAATTGTTTTCAACTAAATTTACAGTACTTTCTGGGTGCTGGTTTAACATTTTGTTTTTTTGGGGTTATTTGTATTTCATATAAAAACAGTTGCTTGTCCATGTTATACATACTTCAAATATTTCTTGTCAGTTAATAAACTGTTTTAGTACAGAAATGTGATTATTAGATACATTTTTACAGTAAGTGAGTGTGTAACTTTGTGTTATATGCAAGCACCAGACAAAAGGCAAACAATCAAACTTCTTAGAAAACACAAGAATTAATTTAAACCCTAATAAATAATTATCTTTTTCATACCTTTGCTGTCCGGCAGATGTGTAATCCCAGTTAATATTAACAGCTGCAATGTAATAGCGTCTCTCCACAGCTGTAGTATAATTACACAGGAATGCCAGAAGGGCCAAACCGTACGGGGCCACTGGCCAGGAGTGGAGTTTCATGTCTGACAATGAAACTCCAGGTAGAAACAGTCTGTTCTGGAGTGCAGGGAATACTGAGCTTTCAGAGAAATGGCAGTGAACTTTATCTCCCCCCCACCTCCCTGCCGCACATGTTGAAACACTGTGTTCGAGGGCAGTGCACTATCATTGTCAAAAAAACGGAACCTTTTTGTTGTTGTTTAGTCATTAGTACTCTAAAGTGTTTTGAACAAGTAAAACCTTTTCATTGTTGTGACCAAATGCTTTATTTACAAGAATGAAACACAAGTTACCAATTGAACATGTTTGCCAGTTCAATCCTTTCCACTGAAAAAAAAAAAGTTAAGTGCATCATCTTATAATTTGTCCTTGCAGGCATAAATTACACATATGCACAAATATTGCTAATTGTCATAATTCAGCCAACTAACTACGATCTGCACAAAAAAAAGAGGTTCTGTCTCACCATCCTTTTTCTATTACTGTCAATGGGGGAAAAAAAGAAAACACACAAATATGGATTTCAGTTTCTGAGAAACATCCTCACTACACATTTCCGCCCCAGACAGTAATTTCATTATAAGGATTTACTCACAATCCCAGTGGTTTCCTTTAAATAGTTTTTTCATACATTGCTTGTTTACAGTGTACAAGTTGTATAAATGTGTGAGTAAAAGTCTGTGCATCTTTAGATTAAACAAGTACAGTCTGGACCTTGTTCAACACTTACCTTCACTGTAGCTTTGACCATTACATCATATAATTAAATTTAAAATAAATAAATAAAACATTTGTCATAACAAACCAACCTTTATGTAATGTTGCACGTGACAGACATGATCACATGTCCTTTGGAGTGTCTGTCGGGCAAAGACATCTTACTTGGAATTTCATAACAAACCATCCTTATTACTTTTTCCAGACAGACGCTGAGAACCAACAGACAAGTATGGAAAACATGTTAAAACAATTAAATGAAGATTACATACTGTACAATATTAAAACATGCTAAAATGTAAAACAAATAGCATTAAATAATGTTGGTGACTGGAAAATGTTTTCAACAGCTCAGAAATGTCATACCAGTATCCGCCTTATGTTTCCGTAAGAGCGGGTGCGTCCGTTTGTAAATTTAATGTGTCTGGCTTCTGGTCTTATCCGCATTCAGCTATTTTTATTTGTACAAATCAGCTCGTTTCCTGCTTGATATTGCAGACTGGTGTGTCTTACCATATTATTATTTATTATGAAAGTAGTGAATGTGATAATGTACCAAATACAGAATCCCTAAACACATTTAACAGACACGCACACACACACACACACACACACACACACACACACACACACAAAACACATAAGTAAAGAATGTGACAATATTTAAATGTGCCAGATTACCATATTATTTTAATGTAACGTTATTATCTCAATTATGAACACAATGGTTTGTTGTGCAAACGGTTTTACCGTTTACTGCACTTCGTTATTCTTCTCGTTATAACACATTAACGGAAAACAGCTTACTTCCACATTGAAAAATAAAAAAATACTCAAAAACACAATATTTACAACCCTAAACAAAAAATTTTTTACACAAAAATACAACGCTTTTCTTAATTTTACACTGTTTGTTTTACTGCACACATTCTAACAATTTATTCCTTATCCGACAAACAAACAAATAAATAAATAACTGAGACTTTTACGTTTAGTTATAGATTTAGTTTAATCCTACATGTAGCTCTGTGGTGAAGTTTGCTATTTTAATATTCATTAACCAGCCACGCCTTCATATTTGGAATACAACCAATGAACCAGAGCCGTCTCTGCAATGAACATCAGCATGATCTAATTATTATTAATGAGCAAAGCACGTTGTTCTGCAACGTCAAACCAAACGAAGACGTAGCTTCTGTTGTACGCATGCGCAAAGATGCGGAAGCTGTGGACAAGTTGTTCGTACGAGTGAGAACATATGGGTAGGTAAATAAAGCACCAAATATGAAATTATTTGTGGTTTATCACCACATTCACATTATAATAGAGACATTGTGAATATCCTGTCGTTGAACTGGATGATTCACATCTTTTTTTTATTGCGTTGGGAACATCAAAACAATCACAGTGAAATCCACAATAGTGTGATGATGAACCGCACCACTGTATATCTTATAATTTTGCTTTCTAGTGGTTACAAATTGTTTAGCATCAGTGTTTCCTTTACATTCTGAATGTATTTAGACTATTTCTATATAATTATGTCATAAGATTATCTCATAATCATCTATAGCTATTGATTTTGTAGTTTGATGAACGGTGCAGTACTGAAATATGTAAAACAAGGTAACCACCTATACAAAAGACACAATGTTCATGTTCCTTCCATTCTGAACTGTCTGTAAACACTGAAACACAAGAGTCATTGCTCATTCCATGACTTCATGTCTGCATGTTTTGTTGGTTGGCTCATCATTTGTGCTTGTGAATCATATTGAAAACAAAGCGTTAGATACAGAAGGCAGCACGTCTTGACAAGAGTGGTATCTGAAGAGTGAAACTGCTGGAGAGACCAATTTATTATTTCATTAAAGTGTATACTTTTTCATTGGTGCTTCAGTGTTGTGTTTGATATGATTGTCTGATGTTTTCTCAGTGGTCCTGTTCATTCTCCTATGAGCATCCTCAGCTCACGTTGTCCATGATGGCCCCGTCCTCATCCTCTTCCTCTTCTTTATGCTGTTGCTGCGGTCCTTGCTTGCGACTGTGCTCGAGATCTTCAGCCTACACTTTGGTTCTGGGTCTGGGATTTGTCACCTTGGGAACCAGTCGCATCCTATTACTAAAATTCTCAGCCAATGAAGGTAACGTAATATTAAACCACCACAGTAACTTGATATGTAATTCCTTACCATAATACCATACTTAAAAATGTGTATTTTAAATATTGTTGCAACTCATTTTTTTTCTTACCTACAGAAAACAAGTATGACTTTCTTCCTGCGTCTGTGAATTTGATGGCAGAGGCTATCAAACTAGTATTTTGTTTATTGATGTCAGTAAGGGTGGTCATTCGAGGTGAGCCTGTTGAATTGAGTTTTTTGTTATTATTTCAGCACACAGTACAGTATTTGTTGTTTGTTATTGGACTACATCTATTGCTTTTGTTTTCCAGAGGGCCGCTCTTATAAAGATTTGGGGTGTTCATCTGGTGCCTCTTTTATGAGCTACATGAAATGGTCTGTTCCTGCATTCCTCTACTTCCTTGATAACCTCATAATCTTCTATGTGATGACCTATCTGCAACCTGTACGTTGAATTATTAAAAGTTTATAGTTACGGATACATGTTTTGCATTGAATACTTTACATAAAAATATTTAATTATATTAAATTAAATTTATATATATGTATGAGCAATTAAATTTACACTACCAGTCACAGGTTTTTGAACAGTAAGATTTTTAATGTTTTTTAAAGAAGTCTCTTCTGCTTACCAAGTCTGCACTTGTTTGATCCAAAGTACAGCAAAACAGTAAAATTTTGAAATATTTTTACTATTTAAAATAACTGCTTTCTATTTGAATATATTTTAAAATGTCACTTATTCCTGTGATTTCAAAGCTGAATTTTTAGCATCATTACATTATTACAGTGTCACATGATACTTCAGAAATCATTCTAATATGCTGATTTGCTGTTTAAGAAATATTTATTATTATTATCAATATTTAAGACAGTTGAGTATATTTTTTCAGGATTATTTGATGAATAGAAAGATCCAAAAATCAGCCTTTATCTGAAATAAAAAGCTTTTGTAACGATGTACACTATACTATTCAAAAGCTTGGAGTTAGGTTTTTTTTTAATGTTGGATTATGGAAATTAATACTTTTATTTAGCAATAGTGTTTTAAATTGACCAAAAGTGATGATAGATGATAGAAGACATTTGTAATGTTACAAAAGATTTCTATTTCAGATAAATGCTGTTCTTCTGAATTTTCTATTCATCAAAGAAACCTGAAAAGATTCTACTTGTCTGTTTTCAACATAATAATAATAATAATCAAATCTGAATATTAGAATGATTTCTGAAGGATCATGTGACTGGAGTAATGATGCTAAAGATTCAGCTTTGAAATCACAGGAATAAATTACGTTTTAAAATATATTTAAATAGAAAACAGTTATTTCAAAATTTTACTGTTTTTGCTGTTTTATTAAATAGATGTATTTATAAACTACCTTTTAATGAATTGGGATCTGCAAGATTTTTTAAAACATTTTTGACAGAATTTTATATTTTGCATTTTGATTAAAAATACAGTAAAAGCAGTAATATTGTGAACAGTTATTGCAATTTAAAAAAACATTTATTTTTAATTGTTCAAATATATTTTAAGATCTATATGTTTCTGTGATAGCAAAGCTGAATTTTCAGCAGCCACATGATCCTTCAGAAATTATTTTAATATGCTGATTTGCTGCTCAGGAAACACTTATCACTTTTTGTCATATAATCAGTGGTAAAAACAGTTGTGGAGCTTAATATTTTTGTGGAAATCATAATACATTCTTTGAACAGAAAGTTAATTTATTTGAAATAGAATTTATTTAATCAGCCTTTAGAGTAAAACTGTTACTTTCTTTCAACAAAAAAATTTGTGCTGACCCCAAACTTCTGAACAGTAATGTTCATATTTTTCTCATGTTTTAATAGGCCATGGCAGTATTGTTTTCCAACATTGTTATTTTTACAACAGCCATTCTCTTTCGAGTTGTTCTAAAGTAAGTACTGACATTTCTTTAGATCTCCTTTCTATCCTGTATTTTGTTTTCTTTTTTTGTCTCTCACTGACTTTTCATCTTTTGACCTGTAGGAGGCGCTTGTCTTGGGTGCAGTGGGCATCTTTGATCATTTTGTTCCTGTCGATTGTGTCATTGACGACTGGCAGTGGTGACCAGCATGCCATTGCCGTACATGGCCTCCACCCATCCCACATTTCCACCCCTTCCAACAGCTGCCTAAAATACACCCTTCCCAAGCCAGGGCATCAGAACCATAATGAAACATACTGGAATCGTGAGCTGTGGGACAGCCAGCTCATCCACAGGCTGAACAGCTTTGGCCTGGGTTACATCCTACTGCTGCTGCAATGCTTCATCTCTGCACTGGCCAACATCTACAACGAGAAGATCCTCAAGGAAGGGGAACAGCTAGTGGAGAGCATCTTCATCCAGAACAGCAAGTTGTACGTGTTCGGTTTGATCTTCAACAGCCTCACGCTGCTTCTGCACTCTGACTACCGTGACCTGATGCTACACTGCGGCCTCCTTTATGGACACAATGTCTTCTCCATCGCACTGGTCTTCGTCACAGCCGCCCTAGGCTTGTCGGTGGCCTTCATACTTAAGTTCCGGGATAACATGTTCCATGTGCTTACGGGCCAGATCACCACAGTCATCGTCACTGCGCTCTCTCTCTTCCTGTTTGACTTTCGCCCATCGATGGATTTCTTCCTGCAGGCGCCTGTAGTACTGCTAGCCATCTTTATCTACCACAGCAGCAAATTAAAGGATCCAGAGTATGCACTACAGCAGGAGAGGCTCAGGGTTATCAATGGCGAGGTGTTTGAGAGGTCAAGAGGGGTATGTGTCATTTTAAAAGATCTAAGATTTAAAAATGTCCCTTTGCATCTCATCATTTATTCCATTTGAGTTATTGCTTATTTGTTTCTACCTTAATTTTTGAAGTACACTCTGACAGTTTAAACAAGGTGCTCTTTGTAGAGGACGTCTGACAAACTATAATCCAGTTAAGTAAGGATGAGTAAGAAAACTAAATTCTCTATCATGAAAACGCAGTTTGGAGGAGCAAAGCCCTACCTTGGATTATTGCATTATTTAGATCAAATATAGTATACAGCAGGAAATTCCATTAGTGCATGTTGGCACTTCTTCAGAACTTTTCTGAGACACAGCAGAATGAGAAAGAAGTTTAACTTTAACTTTAACTTCTTTCTTAAAACCTTTATACATACCTACACTACCAGTCAAAGGTTTTTGAACAGTAAGATTTTTTTTCTGCTCACCAAGCCTGCATTTATTTGATTCAAAATACAGCAAAAGCGGTAATACTGTGAAATATTTTTACTATTTAAAATAACTGCTTTCTATTTTAATATATTTTAAAATGTAATTTATTCCTGTGGTCAAAGCTAAATTTACTATCATTACTATCACTATTCTAAAATGCTGATTTGCTGTTCAGTATTTTTTTATTATTATTATTATCAATATTTAAAACAGTTGAGTACATTTATTCAGGTTTCTTTGATGAATTGAAATGTCTAAAGATCAGCATTTATCTGAAATAAAAAGCTTTTGTAACATGATACACTATACCATTCAAAAGCTTGGAGTCAGGTAGAAATAATAGAAATTAATACTTTTATTTGGCAAAGATGCTTTAAATTGATCAAAAGTGATGTTAAAGACATTTATAATGTTACAGGAGATTTCTATTTCAGATAAATGCTGTTCTGAACTTTCTATTCATCAAAGAAACCTGAAAAAATTCTACTCAGCTGATTCCAACATAATAATAATAATAAT
Organism: Labeo catla; assembly: GCA_012976165.1. Classification (NCBI taxonomy): domain Eukaryota; kingdom Metazoa; phylum Chordata; class Actinopteri; order Cypriniformes; family Cyprinidae; genus Labeo; species Labeo catla. The sequence goes on from VONZ01001656.1 coordinate 46,969, forward strand.
AACATGTAATAGCAAATAATAATAATAGCAAATCTGAATATTAGAATGATTTCTGTGGTTATGTGACTGGAGCAATAATGCTAAAAATTCAGCTTTGAAAGCACAGGAATAAATTACATTTTAAAATATATTCAAACAGAAAACAGTTATGTTAAATAACAAAAAAAGTTTCAAAATTGTACTGTTTTTGCTGTACTTTGGATCAAATAAATGCAGGCTTTGTGCATGAATGCATATTACCTGGTTTATGGCTCTGTAAATCCAATGAAGCTGCTGGAAGCATCCATTTAGGTTTTAGCAGTACTTTGACAGTTGAGAGAGGCGGCAACTTTCTTTGCAAGTGGGCGTGGTTTCAGCGCTGACAGCGGACACGCCCCCAGTGTTTGAGAGCAGAGAATAGTACTTATTTTTTTAAGATTTTTTACTTAACAGCTTTTTATCATTCAAATTTGGTTGGGTGGTTAATAATGATGTAATATTGATGTAACATGTTTAATCTTGCCTTACACTGACTTTAATCATTATATAAGTGGAATTAGAATCCCTAGTCAATGTTTAGGGTTTACCACTGAAGCCAATGCTATCATCTTAGCATTGGATGATAAAAAGACTACATACCAGAAAGATTTCTTATAATAACAGATTCAACGTCATGTCTTCCATTCCTTACAAATGATCACCCAGCACTAGTAAAAATCCTATCCAAATTGCATAATCTGGAAGCACAGAACTAATATTTATTTTTGTTGGGGTGTGTGGACATAGTGAAATCCCAGCACTGAATGCTGCTACTAAAGTGTTCCATGCCAGCCTCAGATTTTAAAGGGGTCATCGGATGCTAAGTTCACTTTTACATGTTGTTTGAACATTAATTTTTGTTGGCAGTGTATGTACAAATCTACCCTATAATGATAAAAATCCATGCAGTGGTTTTTAATTAATCTGTAAAAATAATATCCTCTTTTTCAAATCAAGCCGTTCTCAGATGCCTGTCGGTGTGGCGTCACACAGACAGAGGCCGCTCCCACAATAGTTGATTGACATGAGCGATTTATCTCAGATCAGCTGTAACAGTCCGCCCTCTTTGTTTCAATGCCGGAGCAGGGATGTAAGTTAGACAAGAATATCTCCGATTGAGCGATTGAGGTGTTGTGTTGCTGGATGTAATAATGAACATAGTGGTCGTCATTTACTCCCGACATCTGAGCCACCGAAGATGCAGTAGATTACATTTGTTTGTGAATGGAATGCGCCTCCCAATCTACATATATCCGTCTATGTTAGCACAAATCATTCATGATCCAGCTTCACTTACAGCAGAAGTGAGTATAAGGTTTTTTTTAATGAATCTTTGCGATCGCCTTTCCTAATAATGTGCTAGTTAGCAAGTTTAGCGGCAGAATGCGGCTAAAGTAAACAGGCTCATCTCTCCTCAGAGAGAAGAGAGGAGCGGAACAGGCAGAGCTCATTTGCATTTAAAGCAACCTTGACGAGAATGAGATGATTTTTGCAGAGCTGATTTTGACAAGGTAAAAAGGGTGTTGTTTTACACAACCATTGAGATTTTTAACCAAAGTATATTATAGACTTTTCATTAAGACCCTAAAGAATCATATCAACTTGTGGAAAATGGGCATCCGATGACCCCTTTAAAAACTACCATACATAATCAACAAATACATAATCAACAAATGGCAAAATTAATGGGATCATTTCAAAATGAATGGGATCTCTTAAACATGTTTTATTACATTGTGCTGGTTTGAATTCTTTTATGAAATTAAATTACTCTGTAAACACTTTGGAGTCATTTCGAATACATTTTAGAGTTTTAATCTGAAGCAATGTATTTGACTCTTCCATCACTATTCCCTGCTTTTGGGCACTGCTTTTAAAAAGCCTTTTATCAACATTTGATGGCCTACATTCTTTTCCATTCTGCTGCCTCTCATGTTTTTAAAATGCAAGGACGTTCTGTACAAACAGCCCCTACAATAAATTCCACAATTTTTATGAACCTTCTTTACCGGATAACACCATCTATTATTGATCTATAAAGATACATCTGTAAAGTCGCTAAAAGCTGTCATGTTTTTCTGTGTAACTCCAGTGGTCTGAAAATAATGTATGTAGCAGGGTCAGAAATTAACGAGGGCTTGTGGAAAAAATGCCACCAAAATGAACAAAAATGCCCCATAAATTACAATTAAACAATATATTAAGGCTTAAAATGAAATGTGAAAATGAATTGAAAGTGTCAATTCATAGAATTACGTTTAGATTCGCTCACACTGCAACAGATTGCTTTTACGTGCTGTTTTGTGCAGCGTTTAAGCTTATAACTAATCAAACGCACTTCTGATGAACTTAGGAATGCATTGGCCAATCAGAGGCACTTTGATTAGTCAGCGCTGAAAGCGCTGGAGATGCATTGAGAGCGGACGCTAGCGAATTCCCTTATCATAAACAACAGTGCAGATAAAATGTAAATAAAATATTAATTTAATATTCATATTTGTAACTATTAATTTAATAACTTCAGTGATGTCGGCGCCGATAGCCTTGTGGGCAGTGCGCCGACATACAGTGTCGTTGCGCTCCGGGAGTCCCGTGTTCAAATCCCGACTCGAGGACCTTTCCCGGTCGCGCCCCCATCTCTCTCTCCCACTTCGCTTCCTGTCACCTCTGATCTGTCCTGTCTTAATAATGGCAAAAAAGACCGACAGGCTTGTCTGTGAAGCCAGAATGTGACGTGCAAAAAACGCAGACACAAAACAAAAATGTTTTTATATTTATGTTTATTTTCTGTATTGATATTAAAATCATTACAATATAAAGAGCAATAAACTACAATAATTGCAATAATCATAATACTGCAGCCCCATGAGCTCCTGTTTTTTACATTTATAATTTAGATACCATTTTAAACATTCTATTGTTATTGACAACAGTTTAAAATATTGATTAAATAATTTGGTAAATGTAAGTGTTTCACATTGAAGACAGCATATGGTGATTTTAATAAGATGATTATAAAAATTGCCCTCACAAGTGTAAAAAATGCCTCTGGAAATCAATTCTGGGTGCAAATATTTCCCCTTAATACTCTGGTATGTAGTAATTCATGATTGTGTCTTATGCTTTTATTTTAGGATGGCGAAGAGTTGGAAAGACTAACCAAGGCTAACACAGAGAGTGAATCTGAAGAAGAATCCTTCTGAGCCGATTTTGAACTCATCTCTGTCTAACTATCATGTAAATATTATGAAATCAGCCTGTGTATATATTATGTAAATGTATTATAATGAATGATGATTGTTTCAGTCACATGTAATGTCTGCGTGACATGGAAAGGGATCAAAGAGCTGTTTATTTTCCTCTCTTACAAACTGTGTAAATATTGTGATGATGTATCAAACTCAGGAGGGTTTGTGAAAGTATTACTTTCATTTTTGGACTATTCTTAGTTTTTTCATATAGTAGTTGACTAAAGGACATGAAGTGACAGTGCAGGTATTACAGTAAGAGGAGTTTGTTTGTATTTTAATGTGCTTCGGTAATTGGAACATAATCATGTTTAAAAGCATGTGCCATGTTGTGCATGCAAGTGTCCTATTTGCTGACATGACCTTTAAAAAAAGGATTGTAATAATAAAATTCACATTTTAATTATTTATGCTCAAATATTTGTACAGTTTTTATTTAAACTGTTAATAAAGCTAATGTTTTGTGGCAACTGCTAATATATTACTTACCAGCAGAGGGAGACAAAGCAAATAAAAAGTCAAACTACACTATTTGACATAGTCCCTAGGCTGTATTAACACACTGCCTTTATAAAATAAGGAAGAAAACGTCAAAGATCACATACTGTAAGCCAGGGATCACCAGACTTGGTCCTGTAGGGCCGGTGTCCTACAGAGTTTAGCTCCAAACCTAATTAAACACACCTGAAGCCAGCTAATCAAGGTCATACTAGTTATACTTGAAACTTCCAGGCAGGTGTGTTGAGGCAAGTTGGAGCTAAACTATGCAGGACACCGGCCCTACAGGACCAAGTTTGGTGACCCCTGCTGTAAGCGCTTAAAATGAAATCTCAGCTATATTCTACACTGTAAAAAATAAAAAACAAAATTTGTTGAGTTACCCTGCTGCCTTAAAATTAGTTCAGTCAACTAAAGTAAGTTTAGTCAACTTGAAGTGTTAAGTTGTACTAAGTAACAACTTAGATATTTGTGTTTGCTAAACTTAACAGATGGGTAAATAACCCAGCTGCCTTAAAATTTGAAGTTGATTCAACTCAAATATCTAAGTTGTCACTTAGTATAATTTAACATTTCAAGTTGAATAAACTTTTTTTGAGTTGACTGAACTTAACATTTTAGCCAGGTTACAAATTATTTTAAGTTGACTCAACAAATTGTTTTTTACAGTGTACTTAAGTTCAGATAGACTATGTTTGGAACATTATATCTGAAGGCATGATAGCAATATAATATACTTTTATTGAAATCAAAGCACAATTTATTTGTTTATAAATAAGACATACAGCGACAGTGCTCTTTAAAAACAGAGTGACAAACTCAAAACATAGAAAAAGCAGGTTGTGACCTTTAAAAACGATCACTTCATATAGAGAAGACATCCAATAAATACAAAGGTTTTGTTAACGTTCTTTATCTACAAAAGATTATGTCCATAGATGTGAAACGATATACACCAACATTAAGGGACAGAGATGTATAGCAGAAGAGATGCATCTTTAAAAACGAACAGCTCTTTATGATAAATGTAAAACCAGTTAAAAGGAAGTTTTTTAATTATCTCTTACCCTGACACTATTATGAAAATGTAAACCCTAATAACCCTGATGATAGCCATCCTGGTAACCCTCGTGATAGCCATGGTGGTAGCCGTAGCCACCGTACTCATCTTCTGGGCAGCGCATGCCGAGAGACTGCTGGATGGCCATTTCCTGTCTGCGGAGCTGCATGGAGTCGATCAAGTCGTAGATGATGGCCATGGACCACATGGGGGACGGGTACCAGGACTTGACATTGCCGTCTTTTCCCACCAGCAGCATGGAGAAGTACTCGGGGCTGATCTGGAAATAGTTTCTAATGTCCCTCACTAGAGTGGCCGATATGCCCTCGCGCTCCACCGTTGCGGTTCCTGAAACACATGAACGTGGGTGTCAGAAACAGGTGTGCAGCTGCATAAACAACATACTGTATGGTGGATGTACAGGAAATGGTGCCATTTGTTCACCAGTGATTAATAGGATACTGAACAATTTAATAGGTTTGAGTTCAGTGCATAATGCAGAACAATTCTAGTTTAAAAGGTTTGCTTTAACTGAGCCAATGTGCATGTCACCATTCATCATCATTGCAATTTATTGGGTTATATAAAACATAATTATCCACCTTAATTTTCCGTAAGATCGGGCGTGGGCCATTTGTAAATTTTATGGATCTGGCTTTCAGTCTCACCAGCGTCCAGCTATTTTTAGCTGTACAAAACAGCTTGTTTTGCTGCTTGATAAAATGGTATGTTTTACCATATTATTTGAATGTATTATCTTAATTATGAACACATTGGGTTTGTAATGCAAACAGTTTTACCATTTACTATGTTGTTATTCTTCTCACCCATAGGCTTACTTTCGCGTTGAAGAATAAGGTGGATACCTAAATTTTGCTTTTACTGAAAAAAACATGCTTTTACTGTCCAGTTTTCTTTTTCTGAAGTGCTTCAAGCACTTTCTGGGAGAATACAGAATTCCAGTAGTTTTGTGGCTTTCTCTTTTTAACCCCGTATGCTGTGACCTTTATTTTTTCTTAAAGCATTTCATTTTGTTTCCACTTATACTGACCTCGTCAAGCTTATTAATTAAAGTTTGTATATAGTTACTAAATACTTACTGCGCAAAAGCTAGGGGTCAGTGAGATTTTTTTTTTTTTTTTGAAAATACAGTAAAAACAGTAATATTTCTGTAATTAAAAACTAAAAGCTTATTATATATTAAATCATCATTTAATGGGTACTTGTAATTGGGAGGTGGCTGTCCCGAACCCTAACCCCTAAATTTAAAACTTATGAAAATGATATTGAAAATGTTATTCCTTTGTTGTTTTTAAAAATAGCTTTTTGATTTTTTAACAAAAGTGAAGCTCAAACATTTTTTATATTACTTTATTTTAATTATTTTATATACCCCTACATTTACGATCAGGAAATATTCATGTGTCACTCTCTCTCATAGCTACATGGTGATAGATACGTCCCATCATTTTGAGGTAAATGTGTTCAAAAGTATTAAAAATCTGTGTGTGGTTTTAAAGAATGTCACTACCAAACACTTTTTTGGGGGAGTTATTCCATTACATTTAGTTTTTATATGTATACAATTGTTCAGAATTGTGCTAGCTAACTATGTAAAGATTAGCATCTTTGAGCTAGCTTAAAACAAATCTAAAATTGTCACTACCGAAACAGTCACAACCGAAACATTTGGTGAAGTTTCGGTAGTGACATCTTTGTTGTTATCCATAAAACTGTCACTACCGTAAAAATCACAACCAAAGTAGTAGTGTTTTAGTACGTTAGAGTTAAAATTCTGTAATATGTTGTGGTCACTACCAAAACATTACTGTCACTACTGAAAATGTGCTGTCACGACCAAAACATGGGATGTTTTTTCAAAAATAAAGTATACTGAATTATCATCTAAGATGTTATGATAGTTTTTGGTTCAGTGTATATTCAAACTAATGAATCCTTAAGTTTGAAATCAGTATGATCATCTTTTTGCCTTTTACAAAGAAAAATTGGATTCAAAATACAACAAATCTCATAAATCACACTTGAAATATTGTTAAAATTGTAATTGTTATTGATTTACCTCTGAAATCTTTTTTTTTTTAAAAAAAAAAAAAGCTTTTTTGAAAAATATATTTACAAGGAAGACGTAAGCAAAATCTTAATAGGTCAATATAATGCTTCTTGTTAAATTATATATTATTGTTTCGGTAGTGACAAAATATTTCGAAACTTTCTGAAAATACAATATGAGAATTAACTGCACAATTACTAGAAAATACAATTTGCATACATACAAAATTTGTGGAAAAAGATGTTCCCAACTCTGACTTTTGAACCAATTCTGTAGAATGGCCCATATATAATGAAAAATGTGACTTCTTGGATTTTTAGGAACCATTTGAACTGTCAAAATAAATAAATCACTACATAATTCGTATTACCATCTATTACCTATCTGTCTACCATCTTTCCAAACTCATATACGCACATCTGACTTTACATAAAGGGCTTTTTAACATACATCTGACAGAACATTTTCATAGAAACCAGATTTATTTTAATAAAACCAACTTTTCGTCAGATATTGACTTTGCTTTCATCTTACATATGGGTCCTGCCTAAGAAGACTTCAATGTCAGCACTCTAAATAAAGCTTACACAATCGCTTTTTGATCTTAATGTATCAGACAGACTGCCGATGCAGCCTTTCAAAACACACATGAACCCCGGTGCCAGTAAATGCAAAGCTGTCTGAAGTTTCAACAGTGATGGAAAATATGTAAACACCTGAGCCCTTCTTCTTTTCTCTTTTGCAAAATATTATTCCTGTGGGAACAGTTTGGTCATTTCTGAGCCTGGCTGGAGCTGGAGAGGCTGACTCACGCAGGGAGGGGCCTGAAACCAGAGGCTATTGGCTGCTTTTGACTGACACCTAAAAAAGCAGCCAATGTCAACACAACACCACCGCACTCATCTAACGTGCTGATTAACCCTTATCGTGCTAACTAAACACCTGGTTGCTGCTTTCATATTTTCATCTAGAATTTGTTTACGACAAGTGCAAAATAATGTGCTTTATAAGTTTACTAAGACCACAATAAGTAAACATCTGATCTGAATCAGCTGATATTTCAACTGCTTTTAAACCATTTCTAAAAGTGCTTACATAACCGTTAAAAGTATTCTTGCACCTCAAAGTCTAGACCACATTTTAGGAGTTTACTGGTAAGTCTCACTTCCCAGAAATGTAGCTTTTTTGCTAGTGTTTCAACATCAGTGGTCTTACCGTTGATGGGGTAAAGCTCCAACACTCCTCCCATGTCTATCAGCTCTGTCCCCACCAGCTTCAGTACTGATACATGGCGAAGACCTGCAAATACAGAAAGAATTTTCCTGAGATGTTCCCCTGTTGACATTTAAGCCATTTAAGGAAATGATTGTGGCAGATTGTTGTTGTGATGTATTAATAATCAAAGCTGTTTCTCAAGTCATTTAAGTTTGAATTGACAGCCAAATTTAAATCCGCTGTGGTAACCAATGTTAACTGATGTTACGGATCTGGTCGGTGCGCTGCGGACCGCTCACCACCAGATGTCGCTCTCACTCTGTTTGCACACAGGGACTGTTGCACTACACCCCGGACTACATTATCCATCGGCCACTGCTCTTTTCACCTGCACCAATCAGAGACAGTATAAAAGCCCCGGTCTTCCTGTCGCCGAGTATTGAATTGTGTCTCTAGCATTCGTACAAAGCGTTCCCTGTTATCCTGTATCTAGTTTTCTCATTTAGTCTGTCTCGCCGCCTGCCTTTTGTACTCTCGCCAGTCTGACCGTTCTCCTGCCTCGCCCTACGGATAACGTTCGCCGCTGGACTGACCCTCGTCTGTTTTAAGGATTACTCTTGGTTTGCTGTCTATGTACCTGTCTGCCGTTGTTTGACCCTGCCTGCCTGACCATGTCTATTTCTCGTCCCAACAATAAAAGTTCGCATATGGATCCGCTCGTCTCTCGTCTCGCTTCCCCTGTTACAACTGAAATGGAGCAAAAAGCCAGTCTTTTTTTTTTTGGTTCATGCCTGTCAAACACTGTAATTGTTCTACGTTCTTTTCCTGTTCACATTCTGCCACATCATTATTTTTATAGACCTGAGTAAAGTTGTGACATCAGTTTCTTAGCTAATTTTCCAAGAGCTCCCTCAGGTAATTTTTGAATGTTTTATGGAATAGCAGTTTACAATTTATGAGTAAATTAAGGCATGTGGTTAACATTATTTCAGGAGACTTTCACATTTTGTTCTACAACATAAATTACAAGCAGTCATAGATCAAATGTGATTTCTGTAGCCTCTGTTTTTTTAACACAAGTTGCAAAGAAGTTGCCAATGCTATTCACTAGCTTATTCACAACTAGAAACATCTCTTTATGATTTTCACAGGCATTTGATGTAGTGCTACGAAATTATGGATAAATTGAAAATCACAATTTTTTTGTTTCAAAAAGAGATCACTATTCTCCTACGATTATAAACTAAGCAAAATAATAAGTTAATGTACTAGGCTGTGACAAAATATTATCTGCCTCATTCCATTCAAAAATGTTTAATTAATTTGAACGAATTATTTTAAAAAAATGTTTGAATCCATTACTGAATGAATCAGCGTTTTTGAACGAAACTCTTGAATGAATGATTCAATGACAAATTCATTTTTTAACAGATACAAGGTAATCAACATTGTAATCAACAAACGTTATTTAAAATGCCAATTTGAAGAGAAAATTACTTTCAGAAGATGATTTGATCCATTTTGATCACTACCATAGGCATCATTAGCTATGTTTCCATCACCCTGTTTTTATGCGTATTTTGAAGTATTGCATCAGAAAGGAGTGATGGAAACACCACATCTCGAAAAAAATCCCTTAATTTGCAAAAAAGCTTTTACGTTCGCTTGAGGTGGTTTTTCACTTGTGCAAAAAAGGGTTAATGCGAATAATGGGAGATGGAAACGCATTTGTGAATAAATTCCTCCATACGCATAAAAAAGTCATGTGACTTTGCGCTATGGGACGGCAAAACCCATCTAACCAGTGGACCGATCTCGTTCCACAGCATCTGAAATGTTGTTATGGTCATTCTGAAATGCCTGAGCAAAGTCTGTCATTAAAGTATTTCTGTATAATTGCCTCCTAGAACTGTCTTACATGACTGTGTTCCCAAACAGCAGGCATCTGCCTCCGAAAGTAATTTATTATATATGAAAATTACTATAGTCAGTGGCTTCTCCTTATTTTTTTTTTAGTAATATATAGTGTCAGTTTATCAGGTAGTGATGATTTTGTTCTCTTTGACTTATTGGATGTAAACGGTGCTTATTCGCAAATGTTTTATGTGATATTCCAATTTGTGCGCATAAGTTAAATTCTGAACTTTCTAGATGGAAACCCAGCTATTGTTTATATCCAAACTATAAGCTTTTATCCCAGTACTTCTGTGATCATATGAATGATTGTAAGACAGAAACAACCCTGATAGCACACGTACATCATGGAGATGTTCATCTGATGTCTACATTTACATCTGGAAGACATATTTTTTAGTGTTTGCACATCTGCCATACGTCTATAGGATATTTCCTATCAGATCTCAAATGGACGTCTATTAGATGTCTTTAAGATGTTTATGTTTTAGAATGTATATAAAATCAGATGTTTGTACACAGCAGATGCTTTCCAGATCAAGATAACAGACATCTTGTAGATGTAAGTGTGCTATCTGGCAATACTGTGTGGTTGAAAAGACTGTTTGTGAAGCTCAAATTTGATGTGGAATTTGACCATGAGGCTACACTTCACACCATTCCAGGTGTGCAGGGTTGCCAGGTTTTCACAACAAAAACTGCCCAGTTGCTACTCAAAATTAGCATGAAACTAGCCCAATCGCACTTCAGTGGGGGTCCCCCGGTAAAAAACTCATTCCGGGGGCAAAGTACACGTTTTTTGGTGGGGTTCCCCTGGGAAAATACACATTCCAGGGGCTAAATGTCACGCTATTGGGGTCGCTTTAACTCACAGACATGACAACATCCCGCAGCAACAGTGTTAAAGTAGCCCAATTCCTATGGAAAAATGCAGACCTGGCAACACTGCAGGTGTGGTCACTGGATAGGGTCAACATTTAGACCAACACGTATGGAACTGGCTAGCAAACCAACACTTGAAGGTCAATAAAGTTTACCTACTCTATGCAAAGCTTTATAACAAAATAATAAAGGAGCCATTCAAGAGCTTGCGGCAATGCTGAATAGTTGGTCAATTAAATGAGTTATGTGTTTGTCAGGATTTCTGGGACAAGAGACAAAATGGCAAAACATTCACTGTTTCCCATTTTGTGGGAAACATTTCTGAATGTAAGTATCATCGGGAATACACATTCTTCTTGGGAATAAATTACAAATCCATAACTCAATAGAGTTTACGAGAGCTGGCTTGGTCTGAACTACAGTAACAATGATCTGGTTTCAATATTCACTGAGTGACAAGATAAAATCAATGTGAGATAGTATCTTGGCAAACTTAAGACATGAGAAAGAAACATATGCAAAACCCTCTAGAGTAAAAAGGTCTATCTATAGTCCAAATCCTACCCAATAATACGCAATGTTTTTGTGTGTTTTTGTTATCTAGCATTTTGAACAAAATTCTCCTTTAGTGACATTTGAAGGTTTAGTTATTATTCTTACCCAGGTTGCACGCCTGACTGGTCAGCGCATAGAGCTGTTGCTGATAGGCCCATTCCTCATCATTTGGCGCAGATATGACAAACAACCTGCGTCTCCAGCGGAACCTAAAATCATACAGCCCAAAATCATTAGAACAATTAACTTGTAAGATTCCCAGCACTATTTCAATGGAAAATGCTTATGAACTACCTGGAAAGGAAGTTCTCCAACGATCTTGGCTTGTCTTCTTTTTTACACGTCACCCCATCACGTTTCTGTTGTTCCATCTCTCTGATGCGTGATGCAAACGTGTCAATATATTCAAATACAGCCTTCATTGCAATTGGCACCTCATAGTATTGCTGGAAATCAGATATATGAAACTCAGAAAAAACATACAAGCTGCATAGAGGGTTAGAAACCAAATACCTTTACTACTAAGGGGATTTTCTCAATAGGTTTTGAGCAGCCAAGAATGCTGAACCTAAAATTATGTGTCAGGTCGACAGAGCTGTGAAGAATTCTTGGCATTTTTCTGCAAACCACAACAAATATGCTGTGCAAGCAAGAATGCAATCCAAAACACAATATCACATTTCTTTCAACTTTGGCAATTGTATTAAATGTTTAGAAACTTATTTCATTATGTAAATTCAACACTACATTTGCTATGAATTGTATTCATTATATATTAACCATTACATCAAATACAGCTAATGAAGTCTTTCAGAATTAAATTTATATGGATGTTAAAACATGTTTTTTAAACAAAGACACTCATTTATAAGGAGCGTGATGAGTCATGTTTATTTGTGGGCAGGTATTTATTACCATAGTCAGTTACGTCAACATTCAGCTCTCACAATTCAGTTTGAACACTACATGCCCAGAATTTATTTGGTATTTGTGGGTGTCTGACTGGCTACGGTTCTGAGGATTTTCAATAGATTTTACTGTCTATCTGCTGCCTGACTTCACAGTGGCTTCTTTGTTTATTCCAGCTGTCTGCAAACAGGACTCGGCTTTGCACTGGCACACCTCACATACCCCTAAAAAAAGTACTGTGGGAGAAGAGAGCTTTAAAGTGCTGAAAATCGAATATGTGCCAAGTTATGGGTCTTTTACCTTTGCTTTCATGTCCAAATCTGTAAGGACCATGTAGAAATCACTGTAGGTCATTCCGTACTCTTTCCTCAGCTCCGTGATGAGATCCTGGTTTTCCAAATCCTCCTGTTTCAGACCTTTCATGGGCTTGTCATTCTCTGCAAAGACGCCACACAAAATCCCACAGACCGATCAACCAACCAGAGAGATAAATACAGAAGATTACAGATGGCTCCACAGTCTGCTAGTTTTGTTTTGACTGCAGTTCAAAGAGACATGCGTGTCTTTCATAACATGCAGTACACAGGGCGACCCCTCCGATGGGGTCACCAGCTCGGGACACTGAGGCCCTCAGGTATAGGAGTAGCTCAATGCTGTTCTGCTGTTTGTCTAAATGGAAAATCACCAGACATGCAGTCTTTTAATGAAGTGCTGCAGGGCCTTAGGGATGGCATCTCGGTGTGTTTATTCTGGGAACATGGCTTCCTTTACTATACAAGAGACAGATAAAAACAGAGCAACTCATGTGAAAGACCCTCTTTGCTCTGTGGAAACTCTGTGGGTGCGTGAGACAGCACAGGAAGATGCGGCCAACCCAAAGTATTTGTTTTCCTTTCCGCAAAATCCAAAGAATTTCTCACTTTGATTTCCACTGGACGACAAAACAGATGGTTTAAGGCACTCCACGTTCAGCAAGGGATGTGAACTACAATTAAAAACCAATCAAAGTGGAGACAAAATGCTATTTCAACCTCTAAACATGTGGTTTTCTTTAAATAAGATCTTTATTTATCTCTCAAGGCAAGAATATGTAATAAGGAGGCTTAAGGCACATGTCCTACAAGTCGCACTGTATAAACAACAACTAGCGATCTTTATATAAAACAAATAAATACCATTTTTAAATAACAATAAAGCGAAATCCCCTTTTCTGCTGAGTTACATCATAGGCATTACAAACGGAAAATAAGAGATTAGGTTTAGCCTCAGCAGCGCTTCTAATTATATATTCTTACCATAGCCACAGCACAGGACCTTTAATTGTGGTTTAGGAACCGCTGATCATACAGTCAGTCATGTTTCCTTTTCTAGTACCTCTGATGCTGCACTAGAACCAGTCACAGTGAGCTGGCAGGCTATAAATGCTCAGAACGTGCCAGGCTGATATATGCCTTCATAGAAAGCCTTATGTGTTCACTTAGCTGACTTCAAGAGAGAGGTGTTTATGAGCACCTGTTTTGCTTCCATTTTTCCATCCTGTGGCAGTGAAAGGGACCCCTCACAGAGAACTATGTGACGCAGACCAGACTGATGAGTATATGGAACAAAAGTCAAAGCAGTGACTCATTCAGAGGCAGTCTGGATGATGATGATGTCATTGCTAAAGACTTTCACAGCACTTACTGCTTTTAGAATCTAAGACATCTTGTAAATTAACAACAGTGACAACCAGTCAAATGCAAATTGATAAATTGAGTTGGAACTATCTATCTGTCTAACTACAGTGGCTTGTGAAAGTATTCATTTTCTTCACATTTTATTATGTTGCTGCCTTATGTTAAACTGATTTAAATTACTTTTTTTTACAACATCAGACTACACTCCATACACCTTGGCAAAGCAAAAAACATTGCAAATTTATTAAAAATAAAAAAACTTACATGATTCCATAAGTATTCATACCCTTATCTGGGACAGTTGAAATTTCGTTAGAAACATTCATATTGCTTGTAGATGTTGCTACACTTCAAGTGAAGTTAACCTGCAGCAAATTCAGTTGAATGGGTATGATTTGGAAATGCACATGTCTTAATATAAAGTCTAACAAGCTGAAAATACATATCAGAGCAAAAACCAAGCCAAGAGGTCAAAAGAACTTCCTGTAGAGCTTAAAGACAGGACTGCGCCAAGCCACAGATCTAGGGAAGAGTTCAGAAAATAATTCTGCTGCATTAAAGGTTCACAGAAGCATGCAGCATCCGTTACCCTTAAAGGAAGACGTTTGGAAGAACCAGAACTCTTCCTAGAACTGGCCTCCTGGATAAAAGGAGCAATTAATGGAGAATGGCTTTGGTTAGACTTGTGACCAAGAATGGTCACTGTAGTTGAGCAACACTCCACCAATCCTGTCTTTATGGTGGTGTGGCCAAACTCAATTCTCTCCTCAGTGAAGACACATGAAAACACACTTGGAATTTGCATTAAAAAAGAGAACTCGTTAGATTGTGAAAAACAAGATTCTGTGGTCTGATGAACCTCAATTCCAAACATCATGTTTGGAGGAAACCAGACACTGCTCCTCACCTGGAGAGTACCATCTCAACAGTAAAGTGTAGTGGTAGCAGCCTTATGCTGTGAGGCTGTTTTTCAGCAGCAGGGACTGAAGGACTCTTCAGAATAGAAGGAAAGCTTAACACAGCCAAATATAGAGATAGCCTTAATGAAAACCCAGCCCAGAGCATTCAGAACAGGACAATGACCCTAAGCACACAGCAAGAGTGACTTATAGACAACTTTATGAATGTCTTTGAGTGGTCCAGCCAGAGCCTGGGCTTGAACCCAATCAAATATTTCTGTAGAAACCTGAAAATGTGTGTCTGCCCCCATCTGAGCTGACAGAGCTTTAGAGGTGAAGAGGTGAGGAGAAGAATGGCAGATAATTGCCAAATGCTGATATGCATAACTTGTTGCATCATACCCAAAAAGACTTGAGGCTGTAAAGGTGCTTTAGATAAATTAAGGGTTAAGGGTATGAATACTTGTGCAATGTACTTATTTCAGGTTTTTTTTTTATTGATAATAAATTTACGAAGTTGTCACAATTCTGTTTTTGCTTTAACATTATGGTGTATGGAGTGTAGATTGATGTGGAAAAAAGTAATTTAAAGCAGTTTAACATAAAGGAGCAACATAATATGTGAAAAAACGAAGGGGTATGAATACTTTCACAAAGCACTGTATCTATATGGCCTATAAATGTTTACAACTCTTTTAATGGCATTCTTAATTCTGTGGCACACAACCCTGGTGACAATAGGTAGGTAGGAAGCATTCAAAGCTACATTTCAGGCAAAAATCTGGTCTTCATTATCTTAGCATGTCTGAAGGGGTGAGCCTTTTAAATAACTCCAACAATACTCATTGGTTTTGAATTCAAGCCATAAGCTTCCCTGCTTTTGGAGCAGTTCCACAGCAACACTGACAACAAAGAAATTGTAACAACGTAGATTATTGTATGCTTCACCAGTCTACACACCCTGCAAACTGGCTCATCTGCCAAGAACTGACTGCTGTTTCTGAGCTAAAACTCTCCAGTCAGAATATCAGCTACAAAAGAAACAGACATTTTCTCATGTCTTGGATAATGAGCTAGAGAGCAAAACGCGCCAGAGCAGACTCTCTGCACTCTTCCATTTGATTCATCAAGCAGCATTCCGTGACACTTGAACAAGTACCATTCACTCCATTCCCAGACCAGTGAGGTTTTGTGTCATATGAGGTCATAATCTGGAAAAGTGCTTCCCTGACTTACAAGTGAGTGCCAACTGTTGGATAAAAGGGGCTTTTTGTTTGACATACAATTAAAAGCTCTTAATCTCCAGCATAGGAAAATGGCTCGTGTTTATCATATCCATCTCCAGCCTAATCATTCAGAGTTTCATGTCACAACTAGTAAAGCTCTCAAAGAACAGGAAACAGTTGTTCATTTTCATGAACTTCGCAGGATTTTATGATGGGTGGTTTGAGTTCAGTTTGGCTCAGTGGGAATGGATGGAATGCTTTGACCGGAACGTCCATAACCTGTGTTTAAATGTCCATATGTCAAAACATGACATGGATTCTCAGCAGTGGTAGTTTAAGAATGAGGAAAGCAAAACAATAGGAAAAGATAACAGGAAAGTGCTGAAAACACATTCTCCTATGACTTTCTAAGAGCTATTTTTAAGTGTTTTAATGCTTTTTTGGTGGTTTGAATAATATATAGTTGATATACTGCACATATGTATTGTTTTTTTTTTTAACAAAACGAAAGAGGCTTACCAAGTTGGTAATGATCTATTTTCATGGTGCTGTTCGTAAACGTGCCGAAGATGGTGATGATGGAGACCTTCCTGATGGCCATCTCACACACATGTTCCAAGTATTCATCCCTTTGCTGAACGTACATGGTGTTCTCCTCTGTTGGAGAGGTGATCAACTAAAGAATTTGAAACAGAAGAACAGTAAATAATAATATAACACAGAAATCCTACATTTCTAAATTATCAGACTATTTATAAAGCTACTCACAATTAGTCTCCTTTTGGTTTCAAAATAGTCCAAAAAGGTTGCCAGAGTTCCTTTAGGTGGTGGCGGAGGCGGTGGTGGTGGTGGTGGTCTTTTTGTTGGTTTCTGATACTCTACTTTCTCTTGAATCTTTGATTCTTTCTTTCCATTTTTCTTTCCACCCTTTCCATCCTTCCTCCTCTCCGCTTTGTCCTTCTTGTCCTTTTTCTTCTTTTTTTCCGTCCTGCCCTTTCCTTTTTTGGGAGGCACGATTTCTTCCTCCTTCTCTTCAGGATAAACGTTGGTGGGCTCGCCTACATCATATTTCTCTTCATATGCATTGCTTATTTCCTTCCCGCCGTTTTTTTTCTTTGTAGGCTTAACTTTAGGTGGTTTGTGTTGTGTAGGTATAATGCTAGTATGTTTGTGGTTGTATTCTTTTTTATCTGTGTGGTTGTCCCTGTATTTTGCTGTGTCAGCTTTGGTGTAGACGGGAGGTGTGGTGGGTGAGGTTGTCTGGTATCTCTCCCTACGGTTGTAATAGTAAGGCTCAGTGGTAGTATGAGCTCTGGTCATCCTTGGAGTGGTGATGGTCTGTCTTGTGGTTGTGGTTGGCCGTGTTGTCGTTGTCATTGTGGTGGTGGTCTGGGTTGTAGTTGGGGGGCGTGTGGTGGTGGTAGTAGTTGCTTTGGTAGTGGTGGTGGTAGTGGTGGTTGGACTCGTTGGAGTTGGAGTAGTAGTTGTAGTCGGTCTTCGGATGGGTTTTCGTACCTCTTTTCTCCTATCCACTGGTGGGTCCACTTGGGACTCAGTGCTGGGGACACCCTCGACCACCTGTCCCTCCACCCCAGCTCCTCTACACTTCTGCACAAAGCCTTTCTGCCGGACTTTCTCCATTTTGCGCATGGGCGACTGGTCGATAACTTCGTACATGGCTTCCAGTCTGACAGGGTATGGGTAGCGCTCCTCTACCTGAAGTGTCTTCTTAAGAAGGACCATCCCAAACTTTCCTTTTTCCAATTTAAGAAAGTTCATGAGCCTGGGAATAATCGTCGTATCTAGCGGCTCTTCCATCACCTTGCCTTCATTAGTAATGCGTCGGATTTTTCCACCCAATTCTCCTTCCTGGTGAAACATGACAATCTGATGCACGTGCCGCTCAGCCAATTCGCAGTAAACATCTGGTTTGAGAAGACTCATCATCAATCTGTAGTAACCATCAGAGTCGTGAGGTGCGGAAATAACCAGCAGGCGGTTTTTCCCTGCAAATGACGCCAATAAGTTTGGAGAACCGGCGCTGCTTGGCATGCGGGATACTCTGGCCCTGGCTCCAGGTGTTCCATCATCTTGCAGGATTGGATTATTAGACCCACCCTGTGCTGGTCTTCTTTGTGCAAAGACCTTTCTGGATTGTCTGTCCCTGGGAACGTTTATACCTTCATCTCCCTGCATCTGTTGGCGTTTGTCATTGATCCATGAAGAACGTGCTTTGATGATCTGATCCTGTCTTGATTTGTTTTGTCTTGCTCGTCTTATGGACATCATTCTGAGTTTGGCTTGTTTATCGGTCGGGCTGCTTTCTGACACGTAAACAGCCCATGTCAACAGACACAAAACACCGAAACCAAGCATGTACCTTCCCCTCATGATTGAAAACTTTAGTAAGATTTAAGTCAGTAAAGAGAAACAGTCCAGTAAAGCGTCATAAGATCCGATTTACTTTTGTTGTTGTTGTTATTTATAGTGTTTATAATTCTGATGCTCAGCGCAAAACAGTGCAAACGTTATTTAAAACCATCTTTGGATACTTAACAAACAAAGAAAATAATTTTCTTTAACAAAGACAAAATCGGTCAAATTAAATCGACCTTGGTTTTACCTGTAAGTGTGTTTAAGAAACATTTCTTGAACATGCAGAGCGCGATCTGGCTGATTCAATGGCATTTACTGCTGCCCAGCGACAGATTTTTCTCAGCTCATCATTCCTGTATCAAAATGCATATAATCCCTTAATCAGCTGAAAATAGATGCCATGAAGTAAAAGCTCCAGTCCTCGGTCAGTCTCGAGAAGTTTGACGCGCGCCACTTCAACTCAACACACGTCGCGAAAAATGAGAAAGAGTCAGAAATACTTCCAAAAGGTTGGAAAACTCTCTGTGCGGCTCCTTATCACTGGAAGCTTTCCCAGACATGTCAGAAAGTAACAGCACAGCAGCCTCCGTATCCTCTGACGAGCGCACAGGACCAACCCATGCAGCGGAGGGGTGCCAGTGCGCAGAGATTTACTCTTGCAAGCGGAGTGAGCCGTAACCTTACAACAGACAAATCTTTCAAGACCCGTTTCATGAATATAAAGGTGGTGATATTTAAGAATAATAAATATAGCAAGTTTAATGTTCTAAAGACAAAGTGTTGTTTCCAAAATTTTTCAACTGCTCTAAAGGCAAAGAAAATTCTTTAAATATCATCTGGAAAAAGCTTTGTATTAAAAGTTGGCTGTGTATATTTTCCCCTACCCGAAGAGAAACATTTTCAGTAAAGCTACAGGCAACAATGGCAAAAAGAAACTAAATAGAGTACAAAACACAAACACTGAAAACGTCCTTTCATGCGTATATATTGCATTCACTTAAACATTTGAATTAAAGAAGTTGTCACATCGTTCATTTTAAGGTCGTTTTTATCGACTGATACAATACATAGATATTTAACGACTGGCAACCCACAGAAATATCGTGAAAAGCAGTAACTGTGGTAATCTGTGAAGGGGTCATATTTCATTCAGAAAAAAAGAAAACAGCTTTAATGCAAATCTAATGCGAACCGGATTAGGATCACTTAATCATCTAGATATTTCAGAATAGTTTATAACAAGATTGTACTATCATTTTGTTCAGTAGAGCCTGTTCAGACTAATACCTTACATTTTTGTCAGCACAGCTGTTGAATAAAACATATTTTTGAGTAACCAGTCACAGAACTTAATTAGTTAATTAGTTCTAACATACTGCTTAATGTTATCTCAAGTATCAAGGCTAATAGGTTAAACAATCTCAATTAACTGTGATGGACTTCAACAATGGAGCTGTGTAATGTGAAATTAAAATCACGTGTAGGCTCCTGACATGTTTACTCAGCACATGTTTGGCTCTGTCCTTTAAAATGGCCCCAAACGTACCAGGGCTGGATAATGTAACTGGATAACAGCTGCCAAGCAGAATCCAGGGGGTATGTGATGTTTGAGCACTCTCGCTCTGTAAAAGATAGGGTTTGATACTGTATATCACTATTATAAATCTGATAAAATATTAACTATATTAAACCCTCAAATTCTTCTCAGCTGTTGTTTATATAGATATGTCTCTGATTATTATGCCTCTTGCGAAAATGAAACTCAATTATTTTTGTTCATCAAAGAGCAAGGTTCCTTATATTTTTAGTAAAAGTAGGTCTAGTGCACACATTCCATTCTGTAGGCAAAGTTACTTTCTCACCTCATCTGATTTGATAACATCTGAATGTATGGAATGATCATTTTAAGCTTGCTCCACATCTGGCTCTGTTTACAGCAATTTTCTACTGCTTAAAAGTCCAACTTCTTTCTTACCTGTTATTTTTGGGTTTTACTCACTTAACAGATGCTTCAGTGTGAGCAGCACATGTTAAAGCTTTTTTTCTAGCCCACAATCCTCTATTCCCCCTCATGTTCACTTCCTGACACATGTGGCTCTTAATACAGCACATCAGTCTGTAATTAAAACAGTTTGCGTAAACAGCTACAAAAGATCATCACATCATATAAACAAAGCCGTTTAAATCATTAGAATCTCAGAAATGTGCAATTAAACATAGAACCCATAACACTTTTCATCTCTATGCCAGTATTAAACACATTTATTACCAGGGTCAAATGGAATCAACAGACTTTTCACACATTTATAAGGGAAATCTGTGGAACTGTGAGAAATGGCTATCAAAATCTATAAATTAAAATAAGGATTAAGTAACAACATGCAAGGGGTGGAGGTGTACAACTTTGTAAATGATGACCATACAAATTTCTTGGAATATTTTAAGGAGTTCAACAGACATAGTTTGTGTGTGGGCTCACTATAGCACCATTTATCTACGCAGAGCTAGGGGGAAAATTAAACTAATTAAAACAGACACTGGAGAATCATATGTCTTTTACAACAACATAATGAAAATAACTAAATAGCAGAAACCTAAAATGAGGGATATGGGGATTGGAAGCTAAAATTCATCCAACATTCAGATCCTGATGCAAGGAGACACTGGCAATGTTCCTTCAGTTCTTCAGAGCTGTAATTGGAAATTGCAGTAACAGCGTCCAGAACCCACAGTCCCCTGTTATTAGGTTTGATAGAACAGAGTAGGTGCAGCTAAGTTGAAAATAGAATGGATAAAAGCCACTGAACCACTCTGAAGAGTGGTGTCCACTGCTGTTTGCAGATCTTAAATACATTTTTTATGAACGCATATTACAAGATTTTATTGTATTATTAATTCTGGTCATTGAATCTGATATAGTGGTGAGGAGTTTCAGTGACTTACAGTGCCTGATTTCGAATAACATGTTTGGAAAGGAAATGACTTGTACTACGTAACCCCTAAGGGAATAAATATGAGATGGGAGGGGAAAAAAAATATTTCAGTGCTTTCTCTTGCAATTATATGGTTGGATAATTATACTGTATATAAATTGCGGGCATCAGGCAGCTGCTATTAATATCCCAGATGGCACACGTACGTCTGCAAGATGTCTGTTAAAGATCTCTTGATCTGAAAAGCATCTGCTGTGTATAAACTTCTGACAAGTGTCTTTCAGGTGTCAGTTTTACATACATTCTAAATCATAAATATCTTAAAGACATCTAATATATGTCTATTTGACATTTGATAATAAAATTCCAATAGACATATTGCAGATGAGCAAACACTTTAAAAAATACGTCTTGCAGATGTAAATGCAGATGTCAAATAGCCCAGATAGCACATGTACGTCTGCAAGATGTCTGTTAAAGATTGTTTGATCTGGAAAACATCTGTTGTGTTCAAACATCTAACAGATGTCTGTAAGATGTCAGTTTTACATACATTCCAAATCATAAACATCTTAAAGACATCTAATAAACGTCTATTTGACATCTGATAAGAAACGTCCTATAGACATATTGCAGATGAGCAAACATTCTAAAAATACATCTTCCAGATGTAAATGCAGACGTCAAATAGGCGTCTCCGTAATGTACGTGTGATATCAGGGATGTGGGGCAATGAAATCGCTTTTGAATGTGCACTCTATTTTTATTTTTACTTTCTGGATTTGCGAGTACATATACTCTGTGTATACTAAGGAGCGGCAGTAATTACCACACTTTACAAGATTAGATGTGTGTCAGCAGAATCATTCACCATCGTCCTATCAGTCATCTCTCTTACTCTGTTTATGTGGTAAATGAAATATTATGTATTGTAATGTAACATGCTACCACTAGTAAGCGGCTAACCATGTCCTTTTAGTGGCTCCGTAGTTCAGGCTTGCCAGGTCTTCACAACAAAACCCACCCAATTGCTATTCAAAACTAGCGTTTAGAGGGGGCCCCTCATTATTTTCCCCCGTTCCAAAGGGGGAAAGTACGCGTTTTTTTAGCAGGGTTCCCCTGGTAAAATTTGCATTCCAGGGGATCAATATCACATTTTTGGGTTGCTCATCAGTGCCTATAGCCACGTGGTTAGTGCATTGACATATAGCGCAACTGTGCTTCTGGCTGACCTGGATTCAAATCCCAACCCAGGGTCCTTTGCTGATCCTGCTTCCCTGCTCTCCACCCAACACTTTCCTGTCAATCTCCACTATCCTATCATCTAAAAAGCATGAAAAGGCAAAAAAAAAAAAATTGGGGGGTTGCTTTAACCCGCGGACATGAAAAATAATCTGCGGCAACAGTAGCCCAATTCCATGGGAAAGATACTCTTCAGAGACCTCAGTCTCATTTATTCAGGAATGAAGCAACTGAATTGACATGTCTGAATGAATCATTGAATCGTTTACTCAACATGTTTGATCAACAACACAGAAACATTCAGGAACAAAACACCACTAGTACTTACGGTACTTACATATTGCTTTAATAACTAAAATGATTGATTAAGAAGGTTAAAATGAGCTTTTTCATTTGTGTTTTACACTGCATACTGAGCTCAGTATAGTTCAACACACCGACTGTCCAGTAACATTTAAAGTACAATATTTATGCCACAGACAGGAAGATATATGCTGTCAGTCTATATATGGCAACAATAAAAATATATATGGACACAGACCTCTACAGAATGCCTAATGCTTTTTTGCTCAAACCTCACCCATGAACTCAAAGTCCTCTTTCAGTCTAATACACAGCTGACCTTGTTCCCAAATGTGAAGACTTTATTGTAAACTTGAAGGGGAAAGGTAATAATTTAAGCATTAAACAAGCAATAAAAATGACCCAGACTAGATCCAAATAGACTACTCTGATTAGTAAAGTAGGAGCCATATTTTCACTCTTAATAATGTTTGAAGCATTTAATACATAGCACTGCAAGCTTTATTTTTTATAGAACTGCCTTCTAGTAAAAGGCTTGATAATATGATTGGCCTTGCTGCCAAGCAAAAGTAAAAGCTACTGGCAAATGAGCCATGTAACAGCCCAGTGTCTTGGCACATGTTGAATAGCTGAGAACAGCATTAAAGCTAGCTATTTAGATTCTCTGTATGAAAATAAATGGCCTGAGCAATGCTTCAGATCAAATGTGCCATTATCCCATTCCTTTTAGGCCTATGTTTTTTGGCACACAGCATGAGTAGCTGTGTATATATATATATATATTTTAAAAATGTCTGAAATCTACCCACACTAGAAAAGACACTGTAAAAGTAAAAGTAAAAGAAAGTGTTTTGTTTTGGTTTAAATGCCACTGTATCAAATCAAAAAAATTTACTTGTGATAAAATGAATTGTAGTTACACATATCTGGTTATCATATGTTGTTGCTTAGCCTGTTAGCAATTTGTGTTAATATTTTCACAATGAATCAACTGTTGCTCCTGTCTGTTTTACACAGATCATATGAAGGCATCTCAAGCATTTGTTGTTCCATCGTGTTTGCAGATGCAGTGGCCTCAACAGCCCATAAAAACTAGGTAAAACCTGTAATCTCTCCCAGGATAGTTCCACTATAGCTCAGAGGTCGGTCAAACAGACTGCATGGGAAGAGCTAAGAGGGAAGAGCAGAATGTAATCTGTTCTCCATGTGAAATTAAACCCATAGGACAAGTCATTAATTTTCCTCGCAGTGTTTGTATACCTGGACCGCCTGCAACAGTGTGGACATTCGACCTTGCAAACATTACAGCAGAGTGTCATTGCTCTTTGTGAGGCATAGAACTTGACCATGTAGTGACCTAGAGTAAGTTATAGTTGTAAATGGACATTTAAAAGCTATGTATTTTGAAGTTATGTAAGGTATAATGCTGCCGTGATATATTGTACTATTATATTTCTAACTAAATAAAATGAGAAATGTTTTCTTGAAACCTAGCTGTAATAATATATATTTATGCCTTTTTTTAAACATTTTATTTTATTTCAGTTAATATATATTTTATTTTATAATGGTTTTAGTATTATTTTTTTAGTTTACAATAAAAACCCTGACCCAAAAATGACAAATCTGTCATAATTTACACATTTATAAATTTATAAAGCTGTATGACTTACTTTCTTCTGTTTTGGACTCCATTGACTCTCACTGTAGGGACATTGTTTTTATTATATAGGATAGTAGAGCACAAAGTATGTAAATGGAATCTGGATATGACCCAGGTCAGACTGAAAACAGGGTTTCCATGAGCCACAGCTGTCATATCAGAAGTGTAGTCCACTGTACCACAGTTCTAGCTTTGACATATTGTTAAATTGATTGCAATATGTTGTTAATCATATTAAAATAGTAATAGTGGTGATTGTTTTAACAAGCTGCTTGATGTTTCCACTGCAGCTCAGCTGCTCAAGCTTGGTACTATCAATGGCAGGATCATAGGTTTGATTTCCAGGAAAAATATATCTGTTCACTTTGGAAAAAATGTGTCTGGCAAATGCATACATTTTAGTTAGAGATATTGGACACCCAATGTGTTTAATTATTTGATTAAGAATCTCCTTTCAGAGTCTGGCACTGTTGCTCCAGACCAATGACTGAAGAAATCTTATACTGTATTTCAGTTCTGCTCCAGACAGTTGTCAGTTATCAGTTTCTGAGTTAGTCCACAGTATTGCATTTATTCAAAACATGTTCCAGACTATCTTGGATTTTACCAGATAAAGCATCTGTTTTTGCTTATAAAAGAACAGAGGTTGTTTTAACATCGCAGTGTTTGAGAAGACATCTCACAGAAAGCTTGTCAAAAATCCTTTAATACAGCCCTATGAAGTCTGTTTTTTCCCCCAAAATTTTGTTGAATTTTTTCCAAATTTTGTCGACTTAATTTTTTTTTTAGACTGTGTTTTATTGTTTAAATTAAATTTTATTAATCAAAATGCCTGTCTAATTAATTATAATCGTGAAGCTTACACAACTGAATTTTGAATGTATTAAAAGTTTAACAAATATGAAATTATTACAGGCCTATGAAATATGTTTTATTTCCTCAAATTTATTTTAGTTTTATTTTCACCAAAATCTGGTTTCCATTTTAATGGTTTCATTCAAATCTAACTGGGCTCAGTATGTGTGTAGTAAACAAAACCACAGTCTGCACCATTCATTCCCACAGAGACACGCAAAACATGTAGGATTCGTATTTAAATAGTATTTTGTGGCTTAATATTCACAGACAGTGTATATTGCATTTTGATTGATGTGAACTGACCTACTTTTCATTTATTCATCCAGTTTTTATGACTGGATTCTGTGATTCTGTCTCAGTTTGCCGCACTGCAAAAATCATAGGGCCTTATTTTATAAACAAACTAAACTACTTTTAATTTAAAAATTATAACAATTGTATGTCATTTCAGATGTCATTCATTAGGGGTTGTGTGTTTCAACTTACTGTGGTTGAAGTTCATTTTATACTTCCATTTCATGCATCCCTCAGAATGATGTTTGAAGAATGGTAGCCAGCTATTTTATATTAAACCTTTAAGGAGCCAGCCCTGACTTCAGTGTTTGAATAAGGCATTCCACATTCAGGCATTAGAACAACATTCTGTGCGCAGCTCTAGGCAGGACTGACCTACCTCTCCCACTCCTCGCCCCCACACATTCACCTCTCTCCCATTTTCCACTTCCGTTTCGCAAATCACACACATGCACCCACACAGAAAAACACACACATATACAGAAAAGGCCAAGGTTACTTGTGTACACAGCAGAAAAGGTCCAGTCAGTCCAGAGTTAGCATTTAATCGGCTGTGTCTGCACATTTTTACTTACCTGTTATGTGTACTTTCTGTTCTTTCTTGACAGTTTGAAGACAGTTTGTTAGCAGATGTTCTACCTGTCTGTCTATCTATCTATCTATCTATCTATAGTTGAAGTTAAAAGTTTACATACACCTTGCAAAATCTGCAAAATGAAAGATCATACAAAATGTGTGTTATTTTTTATTTAGTACTGACCTGAATAAGATGTTTCACATAAAAGATGTTTACATATAGTCCACAAGAGAAAATAATAGTTACATTTATAAAAATGACCCTGTTCAAATGTTTACATACGCTTGATTTTTAATACGGTGTTGTTACCTAAATGATCCATGGCTAATTTTTTATTTTTATTTTTTTGCTTAGTTATAGTTGTTCATAAGTCCCTTGTTTGTCCTGAAAAGTTAAACTGCCTGTTGTCCTTCAGAAAAATCTTTCAGGTCCCACAAACTCTTTGGTTGTTCAGCACTTTTGTGTATTTGAACCCTTTCCAACAATGACTGTATGATTTTGAGATCCATCTTTTCACACTAAGGACAACTGAGGGATTCATATGCAACTATTACAGAAAAAAGATGCTCCAGAAAAAAGATGATACATTAAGCTGGAGGAGAAAACTTTTTAAATGTGAAGATCATGGTAAATTTAACTTATTTTGTCTACATTTAAGTACATGTAAGTATCTTTTGTAGCTTCTGAGGAGTAGTACTAAATTAAAAAATATGATGTTTAGGCAAAATAAGAAAAATGTACAGATCTCAATTATGTTCAAAGGTTTTCAAAATATCAAAATGTAACTAGTCAGTTGTCATCATTATCACTGCTTAAAGGGATAGTTCACCCAAAATGAAAAGAACCCCATGATTTACTCGCCCTCAAGCTATCCTAGGTATATATGACTTTCGTCTTTCAGACGAATACAGTTGGAGTTATTTTAAAAAATGTCCTGCCACTTCCGAGCTTTATAATGGCAGTGAATGGCTGTTGAGATTTCACAATCCATAAAGTGCATTCTTCCATCATAAAAAGTACTCCACACAGCTCCGGGGAGTTGAAGCAAATTGATGCATGTAAGAAAAATAACCATATTTAACACTTTTTAAACCATAATTTCTAGCTTTTGCTAATGCACATTCATGAGAGAGTGACAGTCCAGCAAATGAAGTAGGATGTTGCCATAGCATAAGTGACGAAGGAAGTGACAAAACTATGGGGTAATTTTCATTTTTGCGTGAACTATTGCTTTAGCTCTTCCGTCTTTTTCCTTTTTCTCTTCTTTTTGTTTTACCAGTTAGTTTTTTATAAAACAAAATATGTAAATGTAAAACAACTGACACCACATGCTACTCCTATACTGCCAAATGATTCCACATTAAAAACATGTTTACTCTTCAGAGGAATTCCTACATGAGAAGAAAGCACTCAGACATGTGTATTTAACTGTTAGCGTTAGGGATGGTCTGTTGGTGGTTTGGTCTTGTGGGTTTCAGACAGACCTGTGGGTGTTTGTTTCATGAGTGCAGCAGACCAGAGCTTTCAGGTTTGTGCTGACACACCCATCAACAAAAGCAGATCTGGTGGGTTACAAACACCATCATGCTATAGCAAAAATATGCGACCGTTGTTGATTTTCCTGTTTAGCTGTAAATATTTTGAAAACTACATGAGACTGAGAAAGATTTCGTTGCAGTGTGTTTACGATGGTGGTCTTTTAAATATCACTAGGAGGGACAGGAAGTTGTTAGACAATTAAGAATGTTGCCAGTCAATTTAGGCAGTTAGAGTCTTATACTGCTTTACTCTTATTCTGAATAAAACAAACTATTGATTATCGAGGCTGAGGTTAAAGGTTTGCAGTGATTTTGAGGCAATAAAAACTTTACTGAGAGCCAGTGTAATTGATTTCTCATGGACAGAACCTTGAGGAACATCTGTTCTTTATTTCCTCAGAATTGGAATGATGGTGACTTATGTGTGATATCTGGAGTGCAGATCTGAATTAAACTTTATGTTCAAGACAAACTGAACCTAACATCATTGGATTTCAGAATGAATGGAGAAAAAAACTTTCTAGACACATTTTCTTTTATGAACTCTTTTATTTTCCTCCTTGTTTGCGATATCAATGCTTTTGATTTACGGAGAAAAAAACTATACTGTAAAATAACTATAAGTGAATGAAGAGTGTCGCAATGTTACAAGTACAGGTTTTCTCTCCAAACAGTCAAACCAAATTACACACCACATTGCCAGCTCTCCTGGTTTTGTCAGTGGGTGCAATTTCCCACGATCTTGAGAATAACTGTAGATGATGCTGAGTTTCCTTGCTACCATGCAGTGGTTTATTACCAGTGCTGACATCACTAACTAGGGAGGAAATGTGTTCCTCTGTCATTGTTTTTTCTTGTCAGTTAACATGATTCCCTCATTTTGTATGGAATGTATCTGAAAAGTTATGAAATTTCTAACTTACATTGAAGGCACTTTGGATACCCCTGCATTTAATATGTGGTCTATAAAAGTCAAAAGCTCTGTGAGTTAACATCTCTTTGATTTTGACATGGATAAACACAACAACTAAGTCTGCTTGGGCTAAATTTGACACTGTTATATGCCAGAGTAAATAAAGCATATGCTATATGTGTTGAATCAACACTGTTTAGATGTGAGAGACATATTCTTTGCTCTTGTAAATTTGAATGGGCTTGCGTCCAAGAATCCTTCAGTACTTTTCCATAACCTCTTCTTGTACATGGAATCAGGACATGTTGGATTGGCTCTGCAGCAGATGGAGTGTATTAAAGTTCACATTTTTTGAAAACCTCTTGACTACAATTATTGAACATTATGCTCTATGATAACAGGAGATGGTTTTTTGAGGGTGTTTACACAATTCAAATTTGAATGTTACAAAATGAGAGAGGTTGTATCTACTGTACACTGGACACATCAAAGCGAACATTCAGAATCATTTGTCATCAGAAATACCGAATGATGTAATACATCAGAAATTGAATGTCAGAAAATGAAGTATGTCAGAAATAGATTAGTTTACTCTCAGTAAAATTATGGTCACACTTACTGTTCTTTGACCATTTTTTAAATAATTTCAGACAGAATCCATGCTATTTGGCATTTTGAGGGCAAATGATTTCCCCACTCGGATTCTGGTCCAGATTCGAGTTGATTACGCAAATTTGCAGTATTCACTGTCAGAAAAAAAAAAATACAGTTCTCTCACTGGGGCAGTACCTTAAGGTACAAAAGTGAAAAGGTACAAATATGTACTTTCAAAGTACTAAAATGTACCTTTAAGGTACTAATATGTACCGTTTAGGGGTAGGTAAGGTACAAAGTTGTACCTTTTCACTTTTGTACCTTAGGGTACTGCCCCAACGACAGAACTGTACATTTTTTTCTGACAGTGAGTAGGAATCTGCTTGCTTTGAAAGTGACCTCTTTGTATCCATACACTCTCGGAAAAAAAGAAACAGTTCTGTTGCTGGGGCGGTACCCTGAGGTACAAAAGTGAAAAGGTACATCTTCGTACCTTACCTACCTACCTAACCTTACCTTTACCTAACGGTAAAAGCTTTTACAATCTTTTACCGTTAAAATCATGATCATTTTTTACAGTGTAAGGAGGATTGCTCTTTTTAGACTTTTTATGATTGACATCTGAAAACAAATCACAACCTGTCTAAATATGCTTACCTTGATTCATTTATGTACATAATAAAAAGAATTAACTATCTATAAAACAACATTTAAACTGCTGTAATTTATTTATTTATTTATTATTTATTGTAATGTTAGATCCAATAATTACATTTAAAAAATATTTAAAAATCCTATCGTGGAATGAATCTTGGGATAGTCTGGGCCACAAATGATCCATCTGTTGTAGCCTTTATGGCTGAGGAAATGAAGGATGCATTTCAAGGCTGCATTTAAAGGAGTCTTCAAATTTGGACAGCGTTCGCCACTGTGATGCATTCTGTCTTCTAATGCAGGCTTTGAAGTATTCAGCCTTTGAATTGGGACACAGCTGGCATCTATGTAATATCATGTCAGGCCAACTAATGTGTCTCTTACAGCTTTTGATTTAATAAAACCTCTTCACAGAATCGACATAGTTCTTGTTTTAAACTATCCATAAATATAAGTTGTAGCAGTGTCATCATCAAATGTCTCTGATATTGAAGAATTTGATTTATTATACACTAATTTGTAAAACTCACGTTTTATCTGTACAGACATTTGTCAGCCCTGTGGAAGCGCTTGAACAAACCTGGCATGATTACATAATGGCAGGATGACAAAGGCTAAATGCTCTAACAGACCTTGTCTATGGAAATCTCATAAGGTCAGCTCACGGGTCTACTGGCAGTAAAAGTCAGCACTGACAAAAAGGGAAGTGAATCATCCAACTAAGAACATTCTTTCCAATAACTAAATACTGAAGCAAAGAAAAGGCTCTGTGATTCACTTAGACCATCACACATTTTTTGTGAATCAGGGAAAGTATGAGAATTTCCACTTTAGATGATATATAGAGGTTTCTAACCCAAATAAAACAGAGACGTAGTTACTAAAAAGAGGAATGCGGTGGGAATGATTATAATAAGATTTCTGCAAGAGGGATATATTTTGTCACACGTAAATGCCTTTGGGTAAATAATATTAAATTGAAGAATGCAGGAAGACATAAAAATAAGTTATAATCAATTCCATGCACAGGTGTCAGAAGTCACTAATGCTCCCTTAAGAGTGCTTGAGGCGTCCGATGTCTGCTGGAGCAAAATGTACACGCAAACCACTTCTCACATACAGAAACAGTCAACTGATGACGAATTTGTGCTTTTGCCATGAATAAAGTTAAACAATGCAAAATTTCAGTAAATGGATCCCACATTTAAGTATGTTTGCCAAAATATGTGCTGATTTTAATTTCATGGAACCGTCTCACAAAATCAAGTGTGCTAACATTTAAGAAGTGCCACAGATTTCCTCTTTTAAATAATTTAAAACACACAACACACTTGTTTATAAAATCCAGAATACAAAAAAAATGCAAAACAAAACAACAAAAAAGTTTACTTTAATAGAAAATGAATAAAAAGATGAATAGCAGATGAATAAAAAAGTAAAATATATTTTTTTACTTCAAAACTTTTTCATTATTATTATTATTATTATTATTATTAATTTGTATTGCTTGACTCCACAAGTACAAGTATTTACAAATATAAAATGGTATGACATCTCCCACTGGACCACTGAAAAGCTAATAAAATAATTTTTTTGAACTTGTGACCTTCTGTGGTCAGTACATGATATCTTACTGTATATTTTAAGAAGATATCTGTATTGATACATTTATATGCATTATGCTATGCAGACACCATGTTCAAAAAATGACAACGTGTGTCCCACTAGTTAATTGAGTGCTGTTTATTTCTGTTTGTCACACTCTCATGGAAGCCTGTAAACTATGTACTCTTGCCCCACACTGCATTGTAAAACTGGCAGCTCATAAAAAACATATTTGGCACTCTCCTATTGTGTGCCCTGATGCAAAATAACTTTATAGAATTATACTTTAAATACCAACACCAGAAGCTTTGCTTCCTCTGCCAGAGAAAAAGGACTGTGAAATTTACTGCAGTAAGGTATGCATTTGCCCACTTTTTTTTTTTGCGTTTAACAAAATCTGAAATTTGAAAAAAGGCAGAGCTTTTGAATGAACAGTTTGTATCTGAACAATACAGTAACTGATGATGACTGAGCATTTAGCTATGCTGGAGAAAATAGAAGATCTGGCCAGCAAATGTTTGACAGGAAAAGCTGTCTATGGCAGATGGGGAAGGTCTGCTGCACGGGATTGCACTTTCTTCAATGAGTTTCAATTAGATCGTAATTAGAAGTGTCGTTAATGCCACCTACTGGCAGCTCGTATCAAGCGTCACTTTGATTATTCCAACCTTCCAACCATACAATTACCTCATTTAATATTCACCATTAGAGAAAGACACACACACATGTTGGGTTTCTATGTTTTATGAGGACATTCCATAGACGTAATGGTTTTTATACTGTATAAAATGTATTTTCTATTCCCTTACTCTAACCCTACCCAACAGAACTAGGTGCCTCACCCAAACCCTTACCCTAAACCTAACCTTTGCTCAATCATCACCTGAATGCTAAAACCAAGTCTTCAAACAGGCCTTTAAAGGGGTCATTTTGCTTTAAATGAGCCTTTACTGCTATCTTTGTGAGGGCCGGTTTGACACACACACACACACACGTTTGTTTTTGTGAATTGTGGGGACTTTCCATAGACTTCTATAGATTTTATACTGACCAAACGATATTGTCTATCCCCTAACCCAACCCTAACCCTAAACCTAGCCCTCACAGGAAACATGTTTGCATCGTTACACTTTCAGATAAACACAATTTACTATTTTTAATAATTTTTTAACAATGTTAACAATTTCAGGTTTTACTATCCTTGTGGGGACATTTGGTCCCCACAATGTAGCAAAAACTAGTACACACACACACGCACACACACACACACACACACACACACACACACAGACAGACAATCAGTCAATGTAGACCTGCTGGATTTAAGTAATACTGCAATAAGCTACCTGATACCTGAAAACGCCCAAAAAAGTATTAGCATGGCTCCTCCCTGTGAGGAGGGATTTACCTCTCTTCCTAGCCATAACAGCTCAAGAGCGGCCTCTGGCTTTGCGTATGAATGAAATATACACTATATAGACAGCTCACTGGTGAACGCTAATCGAGATTGTTTGGTAGCAAGATATGGATATGATTGATGGCAGCATATTATATAAAGAAATATGAAGTAAACATGAGAATACATCAAAAAAAAAAAAAAAAAATCACACTTTAGTAGTAAAAGTCATACGGGAATACTTGACATGAACTTTATCAGCGGTTGCACGATTGAACAGGTATGTACTTCTTAATCACACTGTAAACGATCCAATCCATTTGATGTGCTTTGGATTGTAGCACTTCTGATACTTCTGATATAGCTAAATGTATTACTGTCGCTGGAACATGTCGTAAAACGATGCTTTGTGAAGATAACTATTTATTACTGTAACTACATTATGGAATAAATGTGAACAATTAGATTTAGGCTATAAGGATGGAGGCCATGTGCATCCATCCGCGGTCATGATCCTTATTTAACACTGCTGCATAGTTTAATATTAACACTGCAACAATTTATTATACTAATTGCCACTCTGTAAGGTCCTCAAACTGTTAATAAGTCATTGCAATAGACTCATAACTTCTCTAGATGTCACTGTTTACCCACTAGTACAGTAGCGGCTAGTGAATGCCCATTTACAACTCCAAACAGTCGTGTAGTACCGTTAGGTCCAGTCCTTGTATTTTTCTGGTATCCAGTCCAACATCATATGATGATTTACTGCACGTATCAGTTTGTTTATCTGTGTCCACAGCTTTCCAGACCAGAATATGTGA
The DNA here is from genome assembly GCA_012976165.1 of Labeo catla. Classification (NCBI taxonomy): domain Eukaryota; kingdom Metazoa; phylum Chordata; class Actinopteri; order Cypriniformes; family Cyprinidae; genus Labeo; species Labeo catla. The sequence continues at coordinate 80,910 of VONZ01001656.1, forward strand.
GCGGTCGAATTGTGTGAACTTGCCTGGAGTTTTTGAAACTCGTTTGAACGTTGGTGTTTTCTGTCTCTCCAGGTTCACTTCAAGTGAGGTGCAGGAGCTGAAGTAGACTGACGAGTGAACACTTTGAGGAGAAATGACTGTCGAGCCAAAAACAAGTGAAATACAGTGGAGTGGAGAAACAAGTAAAGTACATAGAAAAACAAGTAAAATATAATGATGATGATAATAATAATAATAATAATAATTCAGAATAAAAGTAAAATATGCTATATAAGATATAGCTCATACCAACTTTTTAAATCTTTATGGCGTTTTTATTATAGATTTTATTAGTAAACTTGCATTTGTGAATGTGAAATTTGTTCAAAATATAGGTAGATTAATTACATAATTACAAAATCAAAATAAATGCAACTTAGTGGTATACTTTGACTTTATTTAGAACCGTTTTTTTTTGTTATATATACAAGCTGACTAAAAATAGTTTGAAAGTAATTCTACAGTACATTAACTTTTTGTTTCTAGAACAACTGTATCTAAACCATGTCACACCTGCACAGTATCAGTCTGAATATCAACATTTTAAGATGTCACTTGCCCGTGCGATATTGCTTAAACGCCTGAGACTGTTTTCATAACTAGCACATGAGTTTGCGGTGATGATTAAGTAAATTCTACGCTTTGAACACCCCACCTATCATCTTTTTAATGGTCTCCCAAAACCACAAATTGTCTCCTCCCTGTTCAAACTTGCCTGCTTTTACGGTGCTCCGACTCAACATCTTGCTATTTAGGTGAGGGGTTGGACAGAGCAATAGGATGTAATCTTCTGCATGGTTGAGAACGAAAAGATTTGTTACATACAAGTTGATTTAGAAACAGTAATGTAATGTTAAACAATAAACCACCAGATGGTGGTGATATTGCATACTGAATGGTTTACCCTGCCGGAAAAGTCACTTAGATGTGTAAGAGCTACTTAGTGGCAGTAAAAAGTGGATGGATGGTATGTCAATATGTGTGTGGTCAATGCTCTGCCTCTGGAGTTTTCAGTACTTTTCATTTGATTGAATCATTATGCAAAGTGTTTATGCTATCTTAATAGACCCTCTTATCTTATTACTAACTGTCTATTTACCAAACAAACTGTTAATTGTTCTCACACAGATGCAGCAAAAACAAACTCAAGGCGCCAGAAGCTCAAACAATATGGTTGCACCTTCCAGCATTTAAATACTTTGCATGCTGTTGCTCATGACCCCTCCTCACTTACATAAACATATTTTCATTCTATTGTGTTCATATTTTTCCTCCAGCGCTGCCCACACACCTCCAGTGTGGCGCAGTGCATAACCGGCATGCCTGAAGCTTGTTCTCCGCAGCGTTCGCTCAGACTGTTATTGTGGTGTAAACAGGACGTGTCGATTCACATCCCCAGTTATCTCGTTTTTCTCCCCAAACCCATGCATTCCTTGGCGTTTCCTTCAAAGATGAACATAAGGGTCAAGTAAAGGCACTTAGAAACAGGCATAGTGGTGATCTGGGGGAGCTAGAGTAGATCGGTCTGTCTTCCATCAGCCATGTTTAACAGATCATTCCCAGGTTCATGTGACTGGAGACTGCAGAGGAGCTTGGTTTGTTTTAAGAGGGAATGCATTTAGCATACATTCAAAAATCATGCAGGCTAACCGTCTCTACGGTCATTCATAAAAGGGGCATGCTTGTAACGCCTTCGTTTTGAAGTCGCTCAAAACTGCACGCCACCCATACGTGTGTTTTATAGCTATTGCCTATGCCATCAGTCATGGTGCACTGATAGGCATTGACAAGACGTTTCCAGACTGCTCAAACAAGGGATTACAGAGGCATTTTAAAAGCTCTCGCAGGATGTCAGAGTTCACTTGTGGCCCTTTAAAGAGTCTATAACTCTGGAGAGAAACTGGCAAATTCTGGCCCGGTTGGGAATGCCAGGAGTGAACCCTCCTGATCCTATTCTTAAGATGGAAGAACATCAGATGTGACTTGCAGAAATCAAACTGACACGATTCTTTCTTGCTCACTGCAGCTGAGTCCAGAATGGCTTGTCCAGAAGATATCACAATGAATGTTATGTTTATTTATAATACAGTAGACATCAGTCAGATTCTTTCAGTGAGGCTTGGGAATATAGGTCATGTCTGGAACATGTTTCTGTGAAGCTGTGATGTTGAACGTCTCATTTTACCCGTGATCTTCATAGTGTACATCCTGTTCCACTGTGGAAGGTATTAGAACCCGTCAAGCAAACAAGATCAAATCAGCCTGTGAAAAGAGATCATACCTGCATGGGACGCATTTAGTATAATATGAAGAGTTCGTTTGGAAAAAACGGATAACTCAGTTTTGATTTTCAAAAATCATGTTTTTTTTTTTTTAAATTCTGCATTCCAAGTAATATCAATCAAACTGCAGTTGGGTTGTTTTGATTAAATAATAATAACTCAAAAAAAAGAAAAAAAAAATACAGCTAACACAATAAAACAATAAAAACATGATAACACAGTAAAAAACTTGATTCATGAAAATCAGGAAAAAACAGTTATCTGTTTTTGCAATTCTTCATATTATGAACAATAATAAGGAAATATTGGTTGACATTGCATATTCAGTTGTGTAAAATCTCAAAAGAAATATCCATGTTCATACTGAGTATTATAATGCTGTGATGCCTAAATTCAGCTGTATTTAAAATGACTGATTTATAGTTTTTTTTTGTTTTTTTTAATATTTTAAAGTTATTAAGATAAAATAGTATGGATTTTTAATATCTGCGATTTTCGATATCAGCTTACCTGTATCAGATATAATTGTAATATTGGTGCATCCCTTTATTTAAATGTTTTAGTTGTGCATTAAAATGGATGTTTTTTAAAAAAAATTTTATATATATATTTTTTAAATGCGTTTCCTAGTCAATCAAATAAACACTTGAATGCTGTCCTTTGATATTAGGAATGTAAATTGGTTATTTCATAATGATCTGATCTGATCTGATCTGATTGTCTCAGGCCCGGTTTCACAGATGGGGCTTAGACTAAGCCAGGATTAGCCCATGGTTCAATTAGGACTTTTAAGTAATTTTTATAAACGTGCTTAGAAAAAAACATTACTGGTGTGCATTCTGAGACAAAACAAAGACTGATATATTTTAAGATCAGTCAGTTTAAGTTTCTTTTTGTTGAAACATCTAAGACTTACATTTTAGTCTAGGACTAGGCTTAAGCCTTGTCTGTGAAACCAGGGGTTAGACCGTGATACAATATTTGCTGATTCTGTACCTCAAAACATGCCGCAATGCAATTATGATTTAATTAGATTCGTGGGCCTTTGATTGATGCATGAATATTGTGATATGTGCCTATTTTACACAACCAGTTAAATTTTTATCAACTCTCAATTAACTCTTAATTAATCATTGCACAACTAATAGATATCAAGTCGTGTTTTATTTTGAGTTTATTTAGATAAAAATCTTATAGAATTTGAATATTGGCCCTTTATCAGACTTTGCATGAAAATAATTCTTAGTTTATTTTATGTTCCAAAATTTTCATGCTTCTTCCGAATACCTTCCAGGTTTCCCACCCAGGCGCAGAACCGGGTTGTTACAGTGCAAGCGGGTCGTCTCCTTAACCTCTACACTTTATCTTGATCAGATTTCCCTCTGGCTGGGGGTGGGGTGCTGACGGGGGGGTGGCGGTATGCCGTGGAGCTATTGAAATTCCAGAGCTGATTTCACATGTTTTACATTGCCCTCATTCTGATCCCTCCTCTGTGACTCATTTTTGGGCCTACACTGGGGTGTAGAACATGGAGCAGGTGATAGGCGAACTCTTCCCGGCTGACCAGCTCTCTACTGGAAAAACAGGAATGAGGAGTGAAGGAAGGATGGCTGGCCGTTGGTCCTGTCTGAGTTGGTTCCCATGTCTTGTTTAGAATTTAATGGGCTGAGACAGTGGGAATCTGACAAGTTTTGTTTAATTTACGAGAAGATGGGCCTGTTTTTGTAGTTTCTCCCCAGGTCACATACCAAGGATTGTGTGTGTGTGAGAGAGAGTGTGTGTGTTTGTGCATGCATAGAATGGTTTCACGTTTCCATTGCCTAGCAATGGTGTCACTGTTGTTAAGCTGGCTTGGCGTCTTGCGTTGTTTTATCTGCCCTAACTATCCTGATGTTTGTGTTTGTAAAGATGGTATCTTGAAAGAAATTGCACGGTGCTTTGCCTCTGATATGGAATTTGGTTGGGAATGTCTCACGTATGTGCCTCCCATCTATGATTTGTACCTTCCCATCTACGTCATATTTTTTTTCTGAATTAGCTTGTCATATCATTTGTGAATCCATACTACTGTTGCTAAAGAGAACAGAAATTCAAAATTCATCCCCTTTTATATTTGTCTTCAGTACAGTTTTGTCTTATACACTCAAGTGCTCAACAGGTCTAGCCTTCGGATGTACAATATATTGGTACTATATTGGTTATTGGCTGACATTAGATATAGATGTATTTTTTTTTTACATTTATTATATTGGAAATATCACATTTTTAAGGATTCTGGCTGTTTTGACAGTTTATCATGTTTTTTCCCTGACTGTGCCTTTATCTGAATTAGAATGCATGAAACAGTTGCAGAATCACTGCATTATAATCACGAATCAAACACACATGCTACATACAGCATAAGCAGTTTTTGATGTAAATTATGTTTTGATGTAAATTAGCAAAAACAGAATGGTCTGACCTTAGCTTCATAAAATTATGATACATAAAACATCTGCATTAAAACTGAAACAGAAGACAGGCTGATATGCAAATTCACTCTCTGACAGCAGGTGGCGCTTATGGAACAGCAGCAATACAGCGTTTACCACTGTAAAAAAAAGCTACGCTTCAAAAGCACTACATTAATATGCTTTATATGGAGGTAAGATGAGAAGAAAATACTCTCTAAACTTTTGTAAAGAAAGTCAGTTTTCCTAAAAGATACATTCATATAAACCCCCACCCCAGTTCAGTCTTTAGGATTTTTATCCCAATATTTTATGCTGCCTGCTACAGTATTTGCTCTGGTTTATTTGCCAGTTAAAGAATTAGTTCTGTAATCATTCTCTAACAATTAGTCAGAAGTGTATGCAGGAAACAGGGATCTCCTCTCAATTCAAGAAGTTGTCTACATTGCTTAGGCACTTGTGTGGGTATGCTGTTTTTTTTTTTTGTTGTTTTTTTTTTAAAGTTTACCATTTGACTCGCTATATCGCCCCGCACTGATTGGACAATAACAGATATTGTAAGATATTTTCATCTACAGTTAGATGACCTTTGCTGTCATACAACGCTTAATTATAGTTCTAGCACTGTTGAAAGTAATTTACCAAAATTCCATTTATTTTTACATTGTAATATTGTGTTTAAATTTACTTGTAGCATTTTAAACCATTGATTTAAAATGTTATTGTTTTATTTTAGTTTTATTATAACTAAGTGCTAATATTACCTTCAGTTAAGGTGCAGTCACATTTACCACTGATTGGCGAAATTCCTTTAGTGAAATCCAGTTATTTCAGGGGCAATTGGGAAATGAATAAATTCATATGATATGCTTTGGTGCTGAAGTAATTTCCCTTAGCGAATTTTGCATCGGGTTTAAGATTGGTGAGTTTTGACAAACAAATTTGTACTGCTGACCAATAGCATGGTGTTCATCCTGGTGATGTCAACTTAGCCAGTTTTGTATAACTCTACATTTCAATACTATAAAATGAGGCTGTTTGGAAAACAGTCATGTAGAGTCATTTCATTCACTAGCTGTCAGAATATTTTGGGATGTTTTTTGGTTGTCATTATTTCTGTGTTATTCTTCATATTTAGGTCCAGCTTGACCTGCTTTCTTTTGCTTGCAAAATTGCAAATGTACCCGCACATTTAGGATCCATCTAGCTTTTTTTTTTTAAAGCAAGGTACTGCCACGACCAATTGCAAAATAAAAAATTCAGCCAGTTTTTATACAGGTGTATAAGTTTCAGTTGGACCAATCATTGGTGTGATCTCTTGCCCATCCCTACCTCTGATATATATGCTAATACATGCCACTCGTGCAATTACTGATCCATACTTGTCAGCCAAAAGATTTCAGTCACAGAGACTCTGGAGCGAGATAGATAAAAGAGTGACAAATAGAAAGAGAACAAGACGGGAAGATAGTCTATCTGCAAGTGGTGTTAGGGTAGTTATCTCCTTGCCACGACCCCCAGGTTTGATCTTGGCTTTTTCTCCGGCTAACCTCAACCTGTGGAATGCCACAGTCTCTTCCATGTGTCACCCAGGAATTTCCCATCCTTTAAACGAGGAGAATGCAGCGCTAATATATAACCAATTACACAAGTAGCATTTCCTGTGTTCCTTTGAGATTTTTTTTCGAGCTCAAAGTGCCAATCAGGGCTGGAATGCCAGAACATGATTCTTATTTGCTAAGGGTCAGTGCACCATTGCCCCTACATTCTAAAGGCCCATTGTTCCCAAGAGCCGGGAGACTCCATAACCCTCGGCCCCTGCTCTCTTACCCCAGAGCCCCCACATCAAGGGCCCGCACTGTTTACACAGCATCCGCTCCCAGAGTGACCTGCCACGTAAAGGATTAAATAAGGTAGGGCCCTCACAGCAAAGGACAGAGCGATTCAATCACTGCCACAGATAGTTAGGCTGAACGCGAGAGTGGGAGACGAGAGAAGAGGCGACTTGGGTCTGGAAGCTTTTTGTGCAGTGAACAATGGTGAGATTGCTTTACCGAGACGCCGAGGCTCGCTGTCTTTGTGTGCTTTCTTGATGAACCCACTCAAAGAAACATAAATGTAAAGGAGTTTCTTTCTGAGAATGCTTTCCGGAAATCTCACTGTACCATGTTTACAGAGTGCCATCTGGTATTGGAATACAGACTTAATTCAGGTGGAATATCAATATTCATATTATTAAATGTACTAAATTAGCTTCATGGTGTGACAGTTGAAGTTAACGTTGCTTCAAGATTTCAAGATTTCACAGTTAATGGGTGAGGGATGTGAGCCACCTGTACAGGTGGTTAATAATGAACATCTTCAGAGTCAAGCGAAAGGGCACGATGGGAAATGAACCCTCTCTGTGCAATCAGTGGAAACATGATCATTTTGAGCACTGCAGATGCAGGGAGAATTTGGAAGAATGGATTATGCTAAATCCAATCCATTTCTCTGCAAATGCAAGAGCAGCTTTCATTTTTTATACATTAGATTTTTTTGTAAAACAACGAGGAAAAATATCATAATGATTGAAAATTTATTAATTTCAGGTAATTTTATCCAGACTAAAATGGTATCTAATTTTAGTCTAAGAACAAACATTTTAAATGTTATGTTACATTATAAGCATAATATAATAAGTAAATTATTCTAATATCAAACCCCAGCATTATTGGCTATAATTGGACTATTTGAAACCTACACTCTAAAAAATCCTGGGTTATTTTTTTTTTAACCCAAATGCTGTGTTCAACTTGTTGGGTCATTTTATTTTATTTTATTGTTGGGTTATTTTTAAAAAAAAATTTTTACCCATGTGCCGGGTTTTTTTTCTGTAACTCAGCTGCTGGTTCATTTAACGCTGGGTTATTTTTTTCTACCCAACCGCTGGGTTAAGCCTGTCTCTGATGAAACAACCCAGCTGCTGAGTTACAGTCAGAGCGCAGGCTTTTTGAGTCCTCTACAGCAGAGAGTGGTTCTCAGTGCCACCGAATTGGTGCACTTCTTCAGCAGAGTAAAAGTTTGTACAGATTTTATTTAATTTATAAAGTCTTTAATGTGTTGTAAATTGTATTATTTTGTGCAACGCAACGTAAGGACAAGATGTCAGTCAGCTGCGTCAGCAGGGGTTGTTTCGCAGGATGGAAACACCTTTTGCATTGCATAAAACAAATGGATTTTATTCGTTATTGTAGTGAGTTTAATTTAGTTTGATATATGTTCTCTAATCTCAGTACTGTTTGTTTATGGGCAGGTTTTAGAGTCAGTCACTGCATCTTTCAGCCACGAGTGAAACGCGAGGCCGCAGTCTGAAGTTCGCAGTTCCCAGCTCAGATTTCGGCAACAGGCCGGCACAAGAATTAGCGTTATTTCAGTTAAAAAGCGTTTACAGAAAACAGTTGAATACACTAAAATTAAAATGCTACTTTTAAATGTTACATTTCATATGTCTTAAATGCTTGTTAAATGAGTTTAAATATATGTACTATTGTAAACTGTGCTGTATTCACCCAAATAAATTCAATTCGTCTTGTATTTTGTCCATGTGTTCTTGCTTAATAATAAATGTTCATCTTTTGATTATTGCTGTTGCCTCTAGTGTTTTTAATAAGTTCCAGTCCATTTTAAGCCAGAAATATAATCATTTTTAAACAATAGTTGACTTAAAATATAACCCAGCATGTTTGGTAAAAACGTTTACCACAACCAGCTGGCTCAAAATAACCCAGTTTGTGTTCTGTACAATATTTACCCAGCGCTGGGTTGCCAAATAACCCAAGTTGGGTTGTTTTTAACCGAGCATTTTTTAAAGTGTAGGTTTTTCCTTTATTTTCTCGTGACATTTTTGTCAGTAGTATATCTGAATGAAAACTGTTTTATAATAGTTGTGATGCACATTTTGCATCTTTTATTCATTATCATTGATGAAAGTTAAACCCTCATCGCTAATTTCTTTGCATGCTGTTTTACCACTGCATGCAACCCTTCCTATCTTATTTCATGCCTTCTCATTTCAATTCATGCTGTACAAGAGATCTCAGGACATTTTGGCATTATCCTCTGCATATTATTTTCCAAACTTCTATTTATTTCTTCCCTCTGTAAAAGATCTTCCTACTCCGGGTGGATGACAGCATGACGGTGAAAGTGAGCAGTGCTGCAAGAGTGTGGCATGAAATGAGAGCTGCTGGATGCTGACCATCTCCCTCAGCTGTGTCTTTAGGAGAAGTGTCTGACATCTTCACGCTCGCAGAGGAAGAGAACAGGAAGACGGTGTGCATTGTTAGCATGAAGGGCATTCTATCTATTCCTCTCTGTCAGGGACATCAGCTGCTGTAGAAAGGATCTCCACACATTCAGACTGATTTTGCTTTAGTGGCAGTTGATTAGATTTCACTTAGCTTTTATTTCCTTTGGCCCCTGGTAATAGTAGAGCCATTCCCAAAAAAAAAAAATGTTTGGATGAATTAGCTTTTGTAAAATCAGTTTATTGTGCAGACAAACACTGCAACACAGGAATTGAATGCAGCCAGAAGAGGCACACTGGCAGCTGTTGCTAGAGAAGTCAAAGTTTCCGCTACTTCATTATCAATTATTGCCAAATTACCTCAGAACGTGACTGTCGCAATTCGCCCCCTAGTGGTGTTTAAATAAACAATTAATTGGTTTGTAAAGCTGACTTTTCGTCCAAACAGACCTGTGATTATTTCTTTTTTTTTGTCTCAGAAACAGGACAGAAAGAGCATTTTTCCTCCTGTTATTGACCATGGCAGAATGAATGAATAATAAATGAATGGCTATAAAACAAATGGCCAATACTTTTGGCCTAAGGCTGCTGTGTTAAACAGTGTAAATATTTATAAATTTTGACTCTACAGAAGTAGCAAGTAGTGTGTTCTCGGGTAAAAGAAAAGTCACATTTTTGACAATTCTCACCTTGCGGACATAATCATGATCAGAATACACCACATTCTGATTCGCATATTGTGTAGCCACACCGATTGAAATATTTCAACCCATTTAGAATTACTGAATATATAAATCTGCATCTGCGGTCCATGTTTGATTCACATTTGAAAACAAATGACTTTGGGTCTGAATTCTGTTGGAGAATAAGCAGTGAAATCAGATAAGCATCAATCAGATTAGCTGATTACAGTTTTTGTCATTGAGGACGATGCAAAAACTAACATTTTACAGATGATTCAAGTACAAATCACATTGTAAATGCATGTTTCAATGAATATTTCAAGCATTTGAAATGGCAGAAATAGTTGTAGAAAGCGATGGCATTAGCTTGATTACTAATTACCCAAGCTTTGTATGGCACACATCATTTGCGTAATTGTTCAACATCAAGAATTGAGTATCTGCAGACCTGCTTCTACCATCGAATTAAAGATTTTAAAAATAACAGGTGGTCTCAAACATACATACATTATCAGTTTAGTCGCATCATGTGCTCCATACATTCTCGCATCCACGTTTGTGCAAATTCAAGAGACAATGAAAAAAAGAGCTGCCCTCATATTGAGTGCTTTAGCAGTGTGTGAATTCTGAACGCTTTGACCTGTGGCTTGCTCCTGAAATGCAGAAACCAGATTGAAACAAGGGGGTCAGCACTGTTTGCACTCTAAACTGCTGTCTTTGCGACTATGTCGGGCATGCCAAGAATTCCACAGATCATTGTGTGTGCCGATATGGCTCAAAGGTATGCAGTCACGTTAACAGAAACCTGACCTACCTGACTGATCGAAACTACACCCACGCGTTATTAAGCTCACAATGCTTGTGTGGGAAACAATGAAACGGTCTTGGAAGCTAATTCCTTCCCAGATAGGGGATGGAGATGGACGGCTTTGAATGAAACGAGGTATGTGAAGAGAAATGCCAAGGTCTTCTCTTCATTCGGTGTTCTGTGGTTGCCAGGATATGCTTAGATTTCTTTTATATCTTAGATTTCTTTTTTTTCCCCCCCACTGGCGGAAAGCGTTAGATGATTTCTATTTGCTGCTGCCTCAAAATGCTCTATTTTTACAATGTGTTTGGTTATTGCAGACAGCTGAGAAGATTCAATAAAGGAATTCAATTTTTTACTCTTATGTTGTACAATGTGTTGCTTTGCAACTTGTCAACAGTTGGCTGTCTGATATATTTTTTTATTAGTATTTTTTTTTAGGATGAGTGCTGAGTCCAGAAATGCATGCATTCAAATAAATGCACATTTCACTCTTGATGTCTGAATGAAACAGATTTGTTTCCCAGTCCTAGTGGAAGTGCATTCCTGAGGGCTTTTGTGGTTCTTGTTTTATCCTCCCTGCCTGGCCCAACCCAGCTGTGGGAACAGGACTATGGGGCGTAACTTCGTGCCCAGTCCTCTCACATACTTAAACACACACATGCACGCACATATACAGTATACAGCACACACTCCCTCCTTTGCCACAAAAAAATAAATAAATAAATAAATAAAATGACTTTATAATGCACCTGTACATAGAAAATTCTTAGTCTTGTTCTATTAAATCAATTATTTTTGGTAACAATTGGACTAATAACGTAAAGTTTAACAGACTTTTCTTAAAGAGTGTTTTCCTATAAATTTCAGATATTTATATGATATTCAAATGTTCATGAATATTGGACAAAAAAATGTCTGTAGTTCATGTCAAATTTAAAATATCAAAGAATTTAAATTAAATTACATTTAAGTAGATTTTGGAAAAATGTTCTGTACTAAATTTTGTACTGGAAATTTATTTCCAGGTACAACTCAAAATATAAAATATAAATTGCTTGTAGATAGTATATGTGACCCTGGACCACAAAACCAAGTAGCATGGGTATACAGTATTTGTAGCAATAGCCAAAAATACATTGTATAGGTCAAAATAATAGATTTTTTTTAATGCCAAAAACTATTAGGATATTAAGTAGTATTAAGATCATGTTCCATAAGGGTATTTTGTAAATTTCCTACCATAAATATATCAAAACGTAATTTGATTAATAATATGCATTGCTAAGAACTTCACTTGGACAACTTTAAAGGTGATTTTCTCAATATTTAGATTTTTTTTTTTTTTTTTTTGCACCCACAGATTCTGTATATTCAAATATTTGTATCTCGCCCAAATATTGTCCTATCCTAACAAAGCAAACATCAATGGAAAGCTTAATTATTCAGCTTTCAGATTATTTGTGGTCCAGGGTCACATATGTAGTTTGCTACTAAGTACCCAAAATGCATATTTCTCAATGGATGACCATTCAAAAGTAAATGACATTATATTAGATGCTGTACTAATGTCTAATTGTTTTATCTAATAGTTTATATATTTATTTATTCTTGAGGGCTCTTAAAGGTGAAGTTCACTTCCAGAACAAAAATTTACAGGTAATTCATTCACCCCCCTTGTCATCCGAGATGTTTGTGTCTTTTTTTTCTTCAGTGGATAAGTAATTATGTTTCTTGAGGAAAAAAAATCAGGAATTATCTCCATATAATGGACTTTAACGGTGCCCCCAAGTTTGAACTTCCAAAATGCAGTTTAAATGCAGCTTCAAATCTCAAAACAAGCAGGCTCAAAACAATCCCAGCCGAGGAAGAAGTGTCTTGTCTAGCAAAACGATTGGTTATTTTCAATCGATTATTTTCGATTGGTTCAGTTCAATCGGTCAATACAGTTGGGGTATGTTGAAAAACTTGTTTTCTTCCCCAACTTTAAAATCATCCTACATCGCTGCAGAAGTACTGACCCATTGTTTACAAAGTGAACATGCAAAGACGTTCAAATGCCCTTTACAAAAAAAAAAAAGGTAAAACAGTGTAGAGCGATTTTGATGTCAAGTTTTTGGACATACCCTTACTGTCTCGACCCGCATTACCCAGTCTGCGGGTCGAGAACATCTGAACATCTTGGATGACAAGGGGGTGAGTAAATTATCTGTACATTTTTGTTCTCCATTAAAATTGTGAAAATGCCTTATTTTTTTCTTATCATCCAGCTTGACGTCACAGCTCGGGAGTTACGTCAAGTTTTTATAGTGCATTATACGACAGAGATTGTTTCAAAGCAGCTCTATCTTAGGCAAATTAAAATTCTTCCGTAAAAGCAGCTCTAAGACAATAGCGATATTATAGTGACAGTAAGTTCATAAAGTATAAAACAATTTAGCTATAAACAGCTCTGCTGAAAACAGTAGTGTCACTGTTCAACAGTGTTGATTCAATTCAGTTCAATAACTTGATCAATAGTCGCTAGTAAAAGCCTTGTGGTGTTTTTGCGATAAGCCAGTCATGGTTGTGAGGTTGTTGCTGTTCCACAGCTCCCAAGTAATTTGTCATGTGACGTGTATTGCGAGGATTAGCCAATCAGATCTGCCAATTTCATCCACTTTGAGATAGCCATTGAACTGTGGGTGGTCTTTGGGTGCGTAGACTGAGACAAAGTTTGATAGCTCCACGTGAGGCTTTCTGTCGTCTTGTCAAACCCACGTGCGAGGCCTAAACTCAGGCAGTGCGACTGCGGCTACAAGCAGGCATCAGCCAGTACAGTCAAACTGGCGCATAATTCACCAGAGTGCCGCATGCGGCTCTCAGCCAGTCCTCATTAACCTGCCGTATCCTCAGCTCAGACCTGTGTGGATGACATCCTTTGAGGAGCCTAGAGTGTGTGCTCATTAGACAAGCCCACACACACTGCCTACCTCGGGTCAAGAGCATCTACTGTAGCCACCCTCTCCGTTCCCCTGGCTGATTGATGCCGTTAAGATGTCACAGCGTTTCACGTAAAGCCCTTCTCTTTAGTGATGATGAGTAGGCCAGGTGAGAGGAGAAGAGCACAGGACAGCCACGCTAAGAAGGGCAGCGATTTCAAAAAATATTTTTCAAGTAGACTAATTTCCATGTCTGAAAAGCATTAGGCATCCGGTTTCACTTTATTTTGATGGTCCCTTTAACATATACTGTTGACTATAAGTAACATTGCACCTACATATTTACTAATTCTCACTAGAGTGTTAGTAGAGTATTACTAGATTGGTAGGGTTAGGGTTAGATTAAGTTGACATGTACTTGCAAAATGACTTATAGTCAGTAGAATGTCTCTTGAGAGACCATTACAATAAAGAGTTAGCAGATATTAAGCAGACAGTCTACTAATACTCTAATGAGAGTTAGTTGACATGTAGATGCAACATTACTTATTGTCAACAGAATGTTCAATAGGGACCATCAAAATAAAGTGTTACCAGGCATCCTACTGTAGCTTATAGGCTTGCTGCAAATGTATGTGGGGAAAAATGCATCATGAAACCGTTCAAATTAAATGAGCCCTTGAGAGTGATCTTTTACATACAATGCTCTTATCATGTTGGTTTGAACTATGCTTTGCGCCGTTGGCATTTTCTTTGTTTTGGCTCCATGCAGTGGTTTTGCTAAAGGGTCAATGACATTCTGTGCCCTTTCCAGTTTACAGTCTGATTATGTCACATCAGCTTGTGCGGTAACAAAACAGCTCGCTTCTCTGAAATTTTTTAATTGCATACTCTAAATGAACATTGTTGCTAGGCACTTGAGTAACCTTGTTCCATTTTGATCTCTTTTATAATCTGTAAAATCACGGGTTTTACAAACAAAAATAATTTTTCCCTCTCACTTTTTTAGCAATAAATAGCTGGAGTTCTTTAGTTTACCATGCACATGATCTGTGTCAGCTGTCGGTTGTTTCACTCATAAAACAGTAATTAAATTCCTGCATACTTTCTTGTTAGTATTAAATTAGTAAATAAAGCAATATTATTGGAGTAAGTTTTACAAGAAAACAAAATTTCAGTTTTCTTACTTTTTGTAATTGTTTGTGAAAAAAGTTTTTTTTTTTTTTTTAAATTGATTTCACAAACTTTCGAGGCCTCAGTCAAAGAATGCAAAATCAATATAAATTTGTTTGCGTACATATCCAGTAAGGTGTGAGTGCGTGGGCTGGCCTGTTCAATATTCAAATACCTTTTTTACACATTTATGGCCCTATAAAATGTTTCAAAGTGGGCCGACCTGATAAACTGACCTCCTGACTAGCTAAATAAAAGGGCAGGGGACAGTCTTATCTGAGTTATGTTTTCCTCTGTGCCCTTGGAAACCATTTGATTAGGAGCACATGAAACGCTTGCGGCAAAATCATTTCTCTTTTTTTGACTAAACGTGGCGAGGTTTTATCGGTTTACCCTGATCTGATCAGCTGGGATCCCAGCAGCCCTCACATGCCATTGGTGGTGTGGCAAGATCATAGTACTGAACACAGAGTATCCTAGAAATTTAACGTCACAACGTTACACAAGTGTCTCTTTACCATCAAAGGCCTCAGCTGGTGTTTAGAAAGAATTCTTGCTGACTGTAGGCAGAGAATAAAACCGCGGCCAACATGGCAGGTGTGATGTTGGCAGGGATTTATCTATTTATTTATTAATTCTTTCATTTTGCATCTTCACACATTCTGCTCAGTGTGTGATTCTAAGCTGATTTATTGTCACAGATAATATAACGTTATTTAATTAAAGGAGGAATAACGTTACTTTATAGATTTTTTGGTGTGTTTTTTTGATAATGAAATGACTTGTGCTAATGGTACATTTATGCATAATGATACAATAAGTGCAAATAAACCCACTTCTGACTGTAAGTTCTACCATTTGAAATAATGAGGCTATTTTTTTCCATGTATTTTTTTCTTTAGTCTGCATTTTTTTTTTTTTTCGTTTTTGTACTACTGATGACAATGTTCTATTAACCATTATCTTATCTTCTCAAATTAGGACAGGAAGTCATTGCCTTATATAGCTACAATTCTGAGAATAAAGTATTTAGAGCCTTTGGAATTCTATGATGAACCATGGGTTTAAATAAAGTTATTGATTAAAAAAAGGATGAGATCACCTATTAAAAGAATATAATTGGCATCAGATGCTTCTGTCAGTTCAGGCATGTTTACAGGGATAGATAAAGATTTATCTTTAGAATCAGATGTTTTCCACTTTACCTTAGATGTACAGTTTTATGCGAAAGTTTGGGAAGCCCTTGCAGAATCTGTGAAAATGTGAATAATTTTAACAAAATAAGAGAGATCATACAAAATGCATGTGATTTTATTTTTCTTATTTTTTATTTAGTACCGTCTTGAGAAAGATATAACATAGAAGATGTTTACATATAGTCCACAAGACCAAAAAATAGCTGAAATTATTAAAATAACCCCCTTCAAAAGTTTGGGAACCCTTGGTTCTTAATACTGTGTGTAGTTACCCTGGACTATTTTTTGATGCATTAAGAGCCAGGGGGAAACATGCAAGTACTAAATGGAAAAAAATTATATTTCAACAAAATAAGAAAAATTTAGACATCTTCATCCTGTTCAAAAGTTTTCACGCCCTGACTCTTAATGCATTGTGTTTCCTTCTGGAGCATCAGTGAATGTTTGAACCTTTTTTAATAGTTGAGTTTGAGTCCCTCAATTGTCCTCAGTGTGAAAAGATGGATCTCAAAACCATACAGTCACTGCTGGAAAGGGTTCAGATATGCAAAAGATGCTGGAAAACTAAAGCATCTGCAGGACCTGGAGAACAAACAAAGGACTCATGAACAACCATCACAAAACAAAAAACAGTTGTAGATCATCCAGGTAACCACAAACTGTATTAAGAACCAAACTTTTAAAAGGGGTTATTTTAACAATTTCAGCTATTTTTTGGTCTTGTGGACTATATGTAAACATCTTTTATGTAAGATATTTTACTCAGGACAGTACTAAACAAAAAAATCACATTCATTTTATATGATCTCTCTTATTTTGTTAAATTATTCACATTTTCACAGATTCTGCAAGGGGTTCCCAAACTTTCGCATAAAACTGTATGTGTAGAACGTGTTTTACAATACATATCCATATTGATCTATCAGAAACGTACAGTATTGACATAAACTTTGGTCATGCTATGCTTTGAACATGCTGAAATAACCAAAAATACCTGGGATTGGTCAAAATTATGGATTTTTCTTTTATGCCAAAAAGTATTAGGATATTAAGTCAAGATCATGTTCCATGAATGATATTTTGTAAAGTTCCTATCGTAAATATATAAAAACTTAACTTAATTTTTGATTAGTAATATGCATTGCTAAGAACTTCATTTGGACAACTTTAAAGGCGATTTTCTAAATATTTAGATTTTTTTGCACCCTCAGATTACAGATTTTCAAAATGTTGTATCTTGGCCAAATATTGTCCCGTCCTAACAAAACCTTACATTAGTTGAACGCTTATTTATTCAGCTTTCAGATGATGTATAAATCTCAATTTTGAAAAATTGACACTTATGACTTGTTTTGTGGTCCAGGGTCACATAATATTTTTTATATTCCATTCTGATGTCTGTTTTCTATTTTTCTGTGGCAAAGTTGAATTTTCAGCAGTCTTCAGTGTCATACAGAAATCATTCTAATATGCTGATTTGGTGCTCAAAAAACATTTCTTATTATTATCAATTTGTTTCCAGTGTTATTTGATGGATAGAAAGTTCAAGAATAATATTTTGTTGAAAAACTATAACATAACTTTTGCCCAGTTTAATGCATCTTTACTGAGTAAAAGTATTTTAAAAATCTTACTGACCCCAAAGTTATGAACTGTAGCATACATTTACAAAATAACAAGATGGCAAGTCATGTTGCTTCAAAGCTTGTTTGCATCGAGCCAAGAGATGTGATGTTTATGTGCTCTGTTTGTCAAATGTCTTTTCATTAGGTCGGAGATCAGCGAACTTGAACTTTGGTACACACTGGAAGCTGAACCTTCTTCACGTGCTTGCGTTTCCACTCTCCCACATTTGCACACGTATTGTAAGTGAATTGAGCTCAAAGTCTGCTGTGACCGCACCTTAAGCATTCCGCTCATTAGCTGGATGCTAGCTGCTTCTCAAGAAGGATGTGCTTATTTTGACACTCTGGCATGCTGAAATGAGTCGAATCGCTTTGTTCTGTTACAGCAGTCTTTTCCTCTACCAGATATGGTTCCAGAGACCACAGTGGTTATTAAATCTAATATTCTGTTTAAGGCGTTTAACTGAGTGCACTGAACTGTGTTCAGCCTTTCAATTAATTTATACATTGTTTAGCAGTGACCCAGCAATAAACTACAAAATGTAACCTGAACCTGCATTATCTTTGTGCGTTTGTATTGAAAGATAAAATGCGTATAATAGTGTGTTTCATGACTTGCCAGCCGAGTTTTCTGTCGTCAATTCTGTGGTCTGCACACCCAATGTTCTCCCCTCTGCATGTGTTTAGCATGCCGTGTCTCGGGAAAAAGCCACCACAACTATGTCATGCAGACATTTATTTTTGCCTTGTAAAACTACCCAAATGTTGTGGCATTTTTGAAAATAGTTTGTACCGTTTGTGATACAGAAACCGGCCTAGGGAAGGCGCTTTCTGAGGCCACACGAGACCTTTACGGAAGGCGTACGATGACCGTCAGCTGAAATGTTTTAACTGACGTGAAAAAAAGGCTCGATAACATTGGACGTCACTCAGCCCACGCTAAAGCAAACAGGTCGGAACGTGTCAAAGGCCTTTGACGTCCCTCTAGCAGTGTAAGTCATATTATCTTCAGCTCGGACGGGCTGTGGTTGAACCGCTATGAAGAAACCATTCCCTCCCTCTTTCATTTGGCCGTCTCTCTCTCTCACACGCCACCTTGTTTAGCTTCCCTATTCGTGGTGTGCTAAACCTCACTATTATTCAGCAGATCTACACAACTTGTAGCTTACTCTGTGTTGTTTGTGCATTGCTGTTGGTTATGGAAGCCTGTGACGCAGCTGGCATGTCTGCGCAAGAGACTTTAGTCATGTGAGGGCAGTAGTCTAATCTCTATGTGGTATCCCCCCATTGCCCCTTCAAATAAACAAACACACAGGCTGATTTGCTGACCTCTAGGTTAGTGATAAATGTACGTCATACATCACTGTCACCTTTGAAACTACCAAGTCATTCACATGCCGACCTGCCATCAAAGACCAAACACGCATGGGTTTACTTTTGGCCTCTAGCCTTTGGCACAGACTTTGAGGTTTTTTTTTATGCGAATGTGTCATATATCCTATCTAGGTATGTTTTTAGGCATTTAGAAATCTTTTGAATTTAATGTTTGTCTGGCTCTTTACATCCTGGCACTGTTTGTAGCCCAATACTGACTTCCAAACAATTTAAAGGGATAGTTCATCCAAAAATGAAAAATTCTGTCATTAATTACTCACCCTTATGTCGTTCCAAACCTGTAAGACCTTAATTCATCTTCACAAATTAAGATATTTCTGATGAGCTTTCTGACCCTGCATAGACAGCAATGTAATTACCGGATTCAAGGGCCAGAAAGGTAGTAAGGACATCGATAATAATCGTCCATGTGACATCAGTGGTTCAACTGTTATGTTATGAAGCTACAAGAATACTTTTTGTGCACAAAGAAAAAATTCATGAGTACCACAATGTGCGTTGATCAACTTGGAAGAGAAGAAATTCTTAAATAATGTTGTGATTCTTGTTTTCTCTGTGCCTTCGGAGGCAGCATTCCAAGGCAGGAAGGCATCAAGGCACATCCGAATTCTAATTCTGCTTCACTTCCTGTCTCCGGAGGTACCTGCTTCTGATCGAATTTTGAAGGCAGCATATAGATGTATCCTTCGCTGCCTTCGATTTCCCACAATCCTGTGCGTGTGCGTCGTATAGGCTATATAAATAAAGATATTCTGGTGAAATCAGACTTGTTACTTTATATAATAGATGAGATCTTGACCATGATATACTTTATGAATCGTAATAGTGTAAAAAGCATAATAAATAATATTGTTTGTAATAATAGTATTTAATAAAATGTTAAAAGGGTTCAAATGAGTAGTGAATAAGAATAATATTTACAATATACTACCAATAATAACGAAACAGCCACTAATAACAATGACCTGTTCTGCAATATTACTTGCATCAGTGCTTTTACTTATTTAAGCAAAAAGTAGCTGCCATTCTCAGTCGTCTTCTCTGATGCACAGACCTTCGGTGGGTAATGACATTGAGATCTTTAGTATTATTAAAGCATTTATATATAGCTGTATAAAATCGCTTTTCTACAAATTCTACAACTTAACCGTTAGGTAACCTAGCAACGGCGTCATGTTCTGCTGACTCTGAAGTCTGTCCGAAACTGTTTCTAGAGTTGCCTTCGCAGCCTTCGAAGTCACTGCCTGATAAGGCAGCGAGGCAGCAAGTCAGCTGACTAGGCTTTCGGACCAGCCAAAGTAGTTGTGTTGCTGTCTATGCAGGGTCAGAAAGCTTTTGGATTTCATCAGAAATACCTTAATTTGTGTTCCAATGTTGGACGAAGGTCTTACGGGTTTGGAACGACATGAGGGGGAGTAATTAATGACAGAATTTTTTATTTTTGGGTGAACTATCCCTTATAAGTTCCCCCTATAAGTATTTAGAAATTCAGAATAAGTAGTATGCTGTGGTCTGTTTAATACAAAAGTATGTTCAAACCCAATTAATATTGTTCAGAAAGTGTTTACTCACAACAAAAACAGTCGTACAATTTTCTATTTTCATTTGTTGTCACTGAAACCACCAATACACATGGTGTTTGTTGATTAGGTAACACTTTACAATAAGCTTTAGGTGTCTGAACTAACAATAAATAACAATGTTACTGAATTTATTAATGTAGGTTAATTTAGAAATATACTATTCTTATTTCATGTTTTCATGAATTCCACTTGTCACATATACCATTTACAATATGCGTTAGATTTTACAATTAACTCCACACATTCCTTGTCATTTTTCTACATCTAAAAATGGTTCTATGGAAAAAGTGGACTTGTGACGAATCTCTCACAGTCCACTTTTTCCATAGAGCAAAGGACTGTGGACAAAATTAGTCCAAAGAGCATGATTGAATGCACTACATACCTTTGACAAACTATTTTTAACGTACTATGATTTGGAATGCAATAATTCTTATCTTTTTTATTAGAACATGTGGCTAAAAGTAATAAAACTGCATCTTTAGATAGTAACAGCACTGGCGGTTTGCCTAAGGGCACTTTTTCTGTTTGCACGTCAAAGATACCCGTTACAAAATTAAAAAGATTAGATATAATTATTTTATATTTTTAATTCTCAAAATGCTTTCTTTTTAAGCAGCAAATATAAGAGGAAAATGTTTAACTAGTACTTGGGTTATGATAAACGCATCTCTCTGAAATGTGCCAAATTCAGCTTTTACTCTGTCACATTTAACGTGTTTTTATTTTGCCAGTGCAATCATTTGAAATAAGGAGCAGGGAAAATCATGCAGCAAAAGCATAATTATAGGCACAATCATTCATACATTTTGACAGCTTTGATATGCACGATTCATTTGGACTTTGTGAATGCATTTTGAATGATGCCAGATTATTTGCTTTGGATGGAGGCGTCTTGTAATTTACTGCAGCATGTTAAGGTTCATTTTGTTTGGTATTACTCATAAGAAGAGCTCATACAGCATGTATGTATTTGTATTGTTTGTTTGTTTATACAATATGTACCTTAAAGATGATATTTGCATCTCATGTAGGAAACCAGGATGATTGTTGCGAAAGTCAGATATCAAGATTTTCAGAGGGCTTTTCGGTCTATTCCTTACGCAAAGCTTATCTTATAACTTCAAAAAACTATAGATCATAGCACACAAATAGTATGAACCATCTTTTATGATACTTTTATGGGCTTTTCATAGTCCTAGTCCGCATTTAGTTTCATTGTATTGAAAAGAGTGACAAGGATATTCTTCAAAAATTAGATAAAAAAAGTTAATCATCATACTACAGGTTTTATAACAACTTGAGAGTAAGTTTTTGGTTAAACTATTCCAACAGTAGGAGTAAGGAGTCGTTTACACAGAATGAGTTTTTTCATTCCAATGCACTACTTTTCCATTCCACTATTCTGTTGCTCTCGCTTCTTGTGTCTTTTGCAGTGTTTCGCACATGAGTGCCATGCAGGGTAAATTAACAAGAACATTTTGCCAAAATTGCCCCATAAATTCGAAACAAAGGGGCAAAAATTGCCCCTGCACAATTGTGATTAAAATTAATTGTGAAAATGAATGAAAAGTGTCAATTTGCGGAATTACATTAAGATTCGCTCACACTACATCAGATTGCTTTTATGCACTGTTTTGTGCAGCATTGAGCCTTATAACCAATCAAACGCATTTCTGTTGCTCAGAGGCGCTTAGATTAGTCAGCATTGAAAACGCAAGAGCTGTGTTGATTGTGCACGCTTGTGAATTCCCTCATGATAAAAAAATTGCAGATACAATGTAAATAAAAGATTCTTTTTGTAGCTTCAGTGATTATAGCGAGTTTCTGCATAACTTGTTCTAGACTTGGATAACAACATGGACCAACATGTTTGTCTGTGAAGCCGGAATGTGATGTGCCCAAAATGAAACAAAACATGTTATATTGTTTTCTATATCAATATTAAGAATCCTTATTACAATATTAAGAGCAGTAATCTACAATAATGATTTTTGTCATAATATTGCAGCCCTATGAGGTCCTGTTTTTTACATGTATCATTTAGATACGATTTTAAATGCTCTCTTGCTGACAGAGAAGACAGTTTAAAGTATTGATAAAAGTAACTGGGTACATTTTAGAATTTTGACATTAAAGACAACATATGGTTTTTATAATGATATACATGCTTAAATAAATGCTGGGTTAAAAGCAACCCAGCTCTGGGTGAAATGTGGACAAACCCAGTGACTGGGTAGTTTTGACACAGCAGCTGGGATAAATGTTTTACTCAGCCTTCTGGGTAATTTTATTTAACTCAAAATTGCTGTATTTCTTGCTTAAAATAAACCCAAAAATGTTGGAAATTAACATTTATTAAAGGAGAAGTCCACTTCCAAAACAAAGATTCACATATAATCACCCCCTTGTCATCCAAGATGTTCATGTCTTTCTTTCTTCAGTCATAAAGAAATTATGGTTTTTGAGGAAAACATTTCAGTATTTTTCTCCATATAATGGACTGCTATGGTGTTTAAATGCAGCTTCAAATGATCCCAAATGCAGCCATCAAAGAAGGGTCTTATCTAGCGAAACAATCGGTTATTTTCATTTAAAAAAGTACAATTTAATTACTTTTTAATCTCAAACGCTCGTCTTGCCTTTCTCTCCCTGAACTCTGTGTATTCTGACTCAAGACAGTTCGGGTATGTCAAAAAACTCTTATTTTCTCCCTCAACTTCAAAAATCATTTCAAAATCATCTTACATCACTGCAGAAGTACCGACACAGGCTTTGCAAAGTGAGCATGCAAAGAAGATCAAACACCCTTAACAAAAAAGGTAAAACAGCGATATAGGATGATTTCAAAGTTGAGGGAGAACATGAGATGGGAGTTTTTCGACATACCCTAACTGTCATGAACCGGAAAAAACAGTCCAGGCAGAGTAAGACAAGACGAGCGTTTGGCATTAAAAAGTATATAAATTGTATTATTTTTATTAAAATAACCAATCGTTACGCTAGATAAGACCCTTCTTTCTTGGCTGGGATTGTTTGCAACCACATTTGGGATCATTTGAAGCCACATTTAAACTGCATTTTGACAGTTTAAAATCGGGGCACCATATCAGTCCATTATATAAAGAAAAATCTTGAAATGTTTTCCTCAAAAAACATAATTTCTTTATGACTGAAGAAAGAAAGACATGAACATCTTGGATGACAAAGGGGTGAGTACGTTATATGTGAATCTTTGTTTTGGAAGTGGGATTCTCCTTTAATATGTTCCGTTAATGAACATTTATTAATTAATTTATTAAGTTGAATAAATAAGAATTAAATAATAAACATTTTTTGAATGGCTTATTAATAAATGTTTACCCGTTGATTATTGCTGATCCCTCTAGTAATTATGTCTGTTTATTAATTTACAACCTATTTTAAGCCAGCCATATAGTCAATATTCATCATGTAAATTTAACCCAACCGCTGGATCAGAATAACCCAAATGCTGGGTTTGTCCAAATTTAACCCAGCACTGGATTGTTTTTAACCCAGCATTACACCCAGTGTAAGGTGATTATAAAAATTGGTTTTACAAACGTAAAAATGCCCCTGTAAATCAATTCCAGGGGGCAAAAAATGCCTCTTAATGGGAAAGTTCATTTCTGACCATGGTGCCATGTTAAAAGAATTTAAACTTTTACACGCAACTCTACTAATCAATGTCAGTTTCAAAACAGTGGACCAATAAGAAGACCCTGGAGGTGGGGCAAGCGTTGTAAGCTTTTGTTTACAGTAGCAATTTGGCATTGGGACTGTTTTATTTGATGGCAAATGAGGTGATTCATTTTTGATGATGTCAGACTTTCTTTAATTGATTTTGCTTACACAAATTCCATTCATTTCATTTTCACACATGTGGACCTGTAATTGTCATTAGCACATATTCGTATTTCTGCCGTATTTCTGAATTGTCAGTTTATTTGTATGCACTGGTATGCAAATGTTCAGTGTCATTCGCAATGACTCAACCCCCGTGTTTGCACATCACTTTGCAGCTCTTGCCTCTTGCCTGTCTTCTCTCCAAAAGTGAAAAACTGGAAGAATTCACACAAGGAAACAAAGATCTGCTCAGGCACCGGCACAATTCACCGTCTGCTCCACTCACCTTGAGACGTCCACCCCCCACCTTTCTCACCCCCACCCCCAAAGAAAATGTGCCATCTAGAAATGGACTATGGTTGAGAGAAGGAGAGGGAAAAAAGAAAGCAATTAGTCATCGATTTCAAAGAGAGTGTATAATAAAACGTTTCCCCCCTAAGGTAAACCTGCGAAATACAAACACGAATTAACCGCCCACACGAGTCCTGTGAATAAGGCTAGAAGAATGTACAGCAGCCCACACAACCGCTATTAAAGAGTGACACACTTAGACACACCGACACATGTAGATATGCCTCTCACCTCCCTGTCACTCTACCCTTAGAGGAGTCGTACAGCCTTTCAATATTCATCATGTAAAAAGCACAGGCTATACTCGGGTCCTCAGATCCTTTCACACTCGCATGATGGGAGTTCTTTCATAGTGGCGCGCTGTGGGGTGAGATAAATGTACACCAAATCTATATGTTAACGTGTATGTGCACTGCCAGAAATGTCTGTGTGAAAAAAAGAGATAAAGTGATAAATTTAGTGAGGTTTGTTTAACTAGTAAAGAAATGTGCTGAGAAAAAAATAGATTGCTCCTCAGGTAAATTTATAGGAAATGTACTGTTTTTATATGATATTATGTTTTACAGGGCTGTTGAATATGTGAATCTGATTGGTTGACGAACGTTCTAAGGTGTGCAGTTATTTTCAGGGAAATACATGGTGGAAGTAGTTCCAAGCAGGTCTTGACCGCAAATCCATATTGCTTCGCCAAATGACTTCAGTTATTTCAAACAAGAGAAAAAGAAGCAAATAAATATACTAAGCAACAAGCTAAAAAGTGACAACTTATTTTCATGTTTTTGCCACAAAGCTTAGTTTTATGTTCTCTTTTTTTTCCTGCTCTCTCTCTTATACAAATGCACACACGTAACAGTAAAGACATACATGGATACATACATGCGCAAAGAAACATGTAGTCAGCTCTGCTTTGATGATTTTAGCAACTTAAAAGCTACATGATATTTCTCAGTAACGAGGTAATGACGGCGCTGTTATTGATGATCTTTTTGGAATTAGCGACGGAGGCGGATGAGATGCGTGAGAAATTAGTCCTACTCACAAGAGCGTTTTAAGGACAAAAACCTGGCAAATGTCTTGAAATATTGAAAATCTGAAAAATGTCTTCAGGTGTGGTAACCATAGTATAAGAGGACTAATTGGCTCCAGTCCATTAAATTATTAGAAAATAATGCACACCTGAGGTGGTGGTGTGGCCATTGATTTTCTAGTAATTCAGTGGTCAGTTGTAGTGCTGTTAAACGATTAATCGGCATTAATCAAATCCAAAATAATTTTTTTGGTTACATAATATATGAGTGTACTGTGTGTTTATTATGTATATTTAAATACACACACATGCATGTATATATATTTAAGAAAAATGTTATGTTTATACAATAAAAAGTTTATTTATATTTATTATGTTTTCATTTATTTAGATGATGTATAAATCTCAATTTTAAAAAACTGACCCTATTTGACTGAATTTGTGGTCCAGGGTAGGGTTGCCAGGTTTTTACAACAAAACCTGCCCAATTGCTATTCAGAAGTAGCCCAGTTGCGTTTGAAGCGGGTCCCCTCTTAAAAACTGCATTCTGGTTTTCTTTGGCTAGGTTCTTCTGGTTTTCCCATGGAAAAACAACCCGTGGCAACAGTGCTAAAGTAGCCCAATTTCGTGGGAAAACCGCAGACTTGGCAACACTGGTCCAGGGTCACATATAATATAAATTATATGAATATAAATATATACATGTAAATATTTTCAAACGTGTGTGTGTGTGTCTGTGTTTATATATACATAACAAATATACACAGTACACACATATATAAACAAAAACTTATTTTGGATGTGATTAATCGTGATTAATTGTTTGACAGCGCTAATTATTATATTATGTTATATTATATTATATTATATTATATATTTTCACTGGTGGAGCAAAAAAAATGCACCCATTATTAATTGGCTCTCAGGAATACTGGATTTTTGGCTGATTGCATCTTTTATAAAGTGAGCCCAAAATGCAATTTACTTGACATTTACCTCTCTACAAATCTTGCATAAAAATCTTTTTGTCTACAGCTGAATCACAACATGATTGTGCATATAATATTGCTTTAAATATTGTTTTATAAAATAATGGTATTCTAACAACAACAATAATGTCATATTTTAGTTGACTTTGTTGTTTATTTTAGGAGAATACTTTAAAGAAAAAGCTGAAATCATGTCATCTTGTCTTATTGAGCCTGTCATGTTTCTGTTAGAGGACTCAGTTTGGACACCTACTCGACACCCTCCCGCTCTCCGCTGTTACCCTAGCAACGGCTATAGTTACTAGGGTGCCTTGTTTCCCAATGGGCTTTTACTGCGTTCGACTGTTTTGGAAATCGAGAGAGAGAGAAAGAAAGTGAGAGGACAAGTGTTTGTGAAAAATCCACATTCAGAATTTCCCAATCCCACATGCAACTTAAACTGCAATCACATCAAAACACCAGCAAAGGTTAAACCTCAGATCACTTTGACCTTTTTTAAAATCTCAATGTGTAGGCCCTCACAGGCCTCAAACCTTTGGAAAAAGTACAGAAATACTTCTTAGAACAGGATGCTTAAGTAAAGAATTGGTACAATTTGTTCTCTGAATGGACCCAAAACCCTTACAAGTATTTGTGTGTGTCTGTGTATATACATACTATATATACTATACATACTGACTATATATATATATATATATATATACACATATATAAACTGGTACTGTATGACACTATATAGCATAGCATTTATAGTACATACTATTCTAAAGTACTTGAGAAAGTACCATGGTTTTGCCATCATGATATTATCCAAAAAACATGGTACTTTTTTTGAGTGACTTAGAATGTGTTTTGTTTTATCTGAGAAACCCAGCAAGTGTGTCATAGGTTTGCGTTCAGTGCATCGTCTGTTTTTATAGCAGGTCTTTACCAAGGATGAGCACACTTGCCACAGAAGTGTGACATCAATGGTGTCTTAGTTTCCAGGAAAGAGATATTGTCTGTTCTGTCCCTTCACCCACATGGTGCAGATGAGACATGATGAACTACTTCTCTGAGGCCACTCTGGGATGTCCAGAGATGAGCTCTTGCAGTTTTTGAATTGTGAGTGAGTGAGAGAGTGATGGGAAAATTGACTGGGGCTGAACTGTGAGGTCTGACCTCTGAGGACAATGCTGAAAGGAAACATGCCTACTTTGTCTGTCACTCAGTTTGTTTAATCATATTTTCCGCAAAATGGGGATTTTAGGTTAAATGTTTTTGTCTGTGTTTTGCAGTCTTAAACAGTCCTTTGTGAAATGTGGAAGGATATTTATAGGATATAAGAGATATGAGATAAATATATCTGTCAAACACAGTGGTTTTAGTTGAATTTCCTGTAGCTCAGCAGGTAGGTTTGAGTCCCAGGAAATGCATGCTAATTTAAACATGCATACCTTGAATGCTCTGTGAATTGCTTTGTATGTGTCTGCTAAATGTAGTATTGCATTAAATTCCTTTATTGACTTCGCAAATTATTACAACCTTCACAACAGTATGAAAATCCTGATGGCACATACTGTATGTTAGTATTACAGTGAACATGAACGCTCATTCGCAACCCTGTTTGCCCTCGTAAACTGTTTTATTTCTCAGTAAAATAAAAGGATATTTAATGGAAGAAAATGTACTGTAGGACAAGTTTTTACATGGTGTTTGCATATAAATATATCTTATGCTGGGTTCACACCACAAGATAATTGAGCTGATTTTGGACCGATTTCTCCCCTTCCGACAATCCTAGGTAATGTCCCGATTATCTTGGTGGTTGTAAAGATTATTTTATCAGATTTTCCTGTGATGTGAGGTGTGTTAGGCGTGACTGAATCTGCTTGTAAGAACGTCAGAGGCACCCCGATCGCGAACCGTAAATACTCAAAATGTTGAATTTTTACGATCAGAAATCCTGATGTGTGGGGGGGGAACCTTGAGGACAAACGTGTGTACGATATGGAGATTATCATGTGAAACAAAATATCCAATCAGAAAGCGAGCTGACAGAAGACGGAAGAATAATAAATCTTTTTTTTTAATTATCAAGCCCTTTTAATTTTTAGCAGTATGATGTCATATTGCTCGAGCCCCACCCACAACTGCTGACGGACTGTGCCGTATTTAGCATATTCCCACCCTCAGGCAGTTGTACGCTGTCCACCATTTTCTTCACGCTCGAGCAACTGTATTGACAATGTCTCGTAAACAATGCAGGTGTTTTATAGTTGGAGGTAAAAGTGAACATGAGAGCCTTCATTTTCTCCCAACATCAGAGCCACTAAGGACGCAGTGGATTAGTTTTGTTTTTGATGATACATGTAATGCGCCACCGATTACACAAAAAATGGAAGAGAGGGGCGGGGTGAACAGTAGCTCATTATTATTTAAAGAGACATGCACCGAAATGGGTCACTGTGAACAGAGCTGTTTTTGACAAAGTAAAAGGGGTGTTGTTTTACACGACCATTGAGGAATTTTAACAAAAGTATGTTATAGACATTTCATGAAGACCATAAAGAATCATACCAACTTGTGGAAAATGGGCATCAGATGTCCTCTTTAATGCTAGTTTGCTACACCCTACTGTATACCTGTACTGTCTAATTTTCTTTCTTTTTTCTTTTTTGTTGTTGTTTGTTATGCTTAAGGCTGTGTTATTTGAAAAAGTTACACTGTAAAAAAGCAATAATTCTTTAATGAATAGAAAGTTTAAAATAACAGTATTGATTTGAAATAAAGAAAATTATTGCAACAATATATATTTTTTTGAAAGGAATTGTTGAATTGTTGGATCTAATAATATTTCATTGAAAGGAGCAATAAACATTTTTCCCTTTTTTTTTTTTTTTGAAGAACAATACATCCAAATCTTAAAAAGTGATTTCGATGACTGCTTTAGGCTGTGATGCCTGACAGAAGTTTGTGGCCTTTAGTAAACAGTAGAAAATGGTCATGATGGTCTGACCTCCAAACATTATCGAAGCAGACTCTCATAAGGGTCTCGATGTGACTCATCGGCCTCAGCGGTGTCTGAAGTAGGAAGGGTTGACACGAGCGCTAATGTATGCGAAAGCTTTTCACTTATCAAGAGCTGTTAGCTCATCATTGTGAAATGTCAGACCAATTTCAGTCTGTATGATTCACCCAGGTGTTCTTTGTTGCTACATGTTGCCCCCAGAATTTAGAATATGTCAACGGCATTGATGTATTTTTACATGCCGGGAGAGGCTTGGACTTTTCCCCCTTGTGCCTTGAATGATGCTTGTTGCGTGTAATTTTAAACATTAAAGTCGTCAACCAGCGGCACTTTTTAGAAAATTAGACATTCAAGGTCCAATCCTACTGTAATGAAGCAACCTGCGCCTGCGATGTACGAGCGTTTTATCTCCTCGCCAGCCGGTGCCTTGGGCTACGTTGCAAACGAGTGTCCCTCCTTAGCCGGACAAAGCCTCTCATTCCCGCTGGAATGCAATAAGACAGAGCATGCGGCTGTCTCAAAAGGTGCCTCGTCTCAGGTTGCGCAGGTGTACATGTGCTCTGGATTTGCTGTTATTGAATGACTGAATTAACAGGGAGCCCTGTTTGTCACAGCCTGGTAACCTCCCGCCGACAGACCTCCCATCATCAAGGCCAACAGCGAGGAGAAAGCAAGCGGGATGCAGGCGAAAAATGTCTGTCAACACTCTGCCATGTCTATATAATCCTCCAAGACAAATTAGCAGGATCTTTCAGGAAAAAGGAAAGCCTTCTTTACCCACTGTAGGAAGTGCAAACCATCTCTCCTCATGGGGGATCGTTTCTTTCTTTCTGGTTTTTCATGCTGAGGTTCAGCTGTTACTTTGGAGATGATTTTTCTTCCCCAAACGTCAATTATTTCATAGCAAACATATGATATCATGTTCCTTCAGCATTTGAGTTTAGTCTTAAAGGTTTAAATTACTCAAATTGTCCTAAGATGACCGTCCCATGTCCTAAGGTGATGAGACGACATGGGTCATGAAATGACTTGACCCCTCCACAGACTGCACAAGACCACCGGGGTTCACCAGAGAAAGACCCTGTCATCAACTAATTTATGTCCCACTGTATGAGTCTCCAGTGCTCTCATCCACAGTTCACACATTTTTTTTAAATACACAGCTCAAATAACCATGAGAACCATTATTGTTCATAATTAATGGGGCATTTAAGACCTAAATTTTGTTTTATGAGTATATGTCAGAACTTGTTTCTGATGTGTCTCTTAACAAGATATGTGCCAGCTGTTTATATTATTATTTATTTATTTATTTTAAAAGAAGTTCGTTTAGCAAGGCTGCATTTATTTGATCAAAAATGCAGTAAAAACTGTGATATTGTAAAAATATTATTACAAATTAAAGGACTCTTTTCTATTTCAATATATTTTAAAGTGAGATATATTTCTGTGTTGGCAAAGCTGAATTTTCAGCAGACGTTACTCCAGTCTTCAGTGTCACATGATCCTTCAGAAATTATTCTAATATGCTTATTTAGTGTTTAAGAAACATTTCTGAAAAGAATTGAAGAATATTGAAAACAGATGTGCTGTTTAACATTTTTGTGAAAACTGATTTTTGAAAAACTGATTACATTTTTTAGGATTTTTTTTTATGAACACAATCGAGAATAGCAAAATAAAAATTGGCATTTATTTGAAAGAAATTTAAGTGTCTTTACTGTCACTTTTCATTAATTAAATACATTTAATTAGTTCATCCAAAAACAAAAATTCTGTCATTAAAGGAGAAATTCACTTCTAGAACAAATATTTACAGATAATTTACTCACCCCCTTGTCATCCAAGATGTTCATGTCTTTCGTTCTTCAGTCTTAAATAAAATATTTTTTTGAGGCAAACATTACAGGATTTTTCTCCATATAGTATCCGTA